>CM038794.1:168645695-168730725 GCA_021764765.1 Vicia sativa
GTTATGATTAATCAAGGCGAGGGCCTAATTAACCTCGTGAGGATGGCCATGCCATCCCCGACCATGAGACATAGGGAATTTGGTGTGGGTAACCAAAAATGAGAGGCGGAGGCGTTGTTGATTTTATATTAATTTGAGAGTGAGTGTCGATCGTGAAATAAACATGCAAGCGGACAATGTAATAGCGAAAAATAAAAATAAATTAACACACAATACAAATCGATTTAAATAATTATTAGTATAGATATTCTTTTACTTGATGAAAAATCAATTAACAATTTAATTGGTAATTCAACAAATAAAAAAACTACCATATGCCAAAATATTATTTAATACATCATTATATATAAAACTTGCATAATAATTGAATTTAAAGAAGAAAAGTTTAGGAATGGGCTGTTTGAGCTTTAAAGCTGGAGGTGTGGTAATCTGAGCCCCGAGCCCAAAACAATCTTCTTTGGATCTTGTGTAGAAGCTCCATGGATCATATTTGTGTTACGCTATTACGGATCGTTGGATCGAACTTCATGAGATCGATGGTTGATGGCGGAGAGTGCAAGATAGATACCATACACATACATACACAGTTAGAAAATAGACCAAGCGGTGGTGACAAGTGTCACCACCTAAACTCAACATGGCTAAACATACTAATATCTTCTTAAACTCATTCTATATTATAAATTATAAAAATATAACACTAATACTAAAATAATAAAGAGAAAATAATACTAACATAAAAAATGAGAATAATAAAAATGAAATAAAATAAAAAAAGGTTCAGTTTATTCTTATTATATTATTATACATTATATTTTCCTTAAATTATATAAAAAAACTAACTTAGTTTTATTACAAACTTTACAATATCTTAGATACCTAAATAAAACTAGATATATTAATAACTAAACTTAAGTTTTTTTATAAAATAAAATAAAATCTGTTTTTTTTTTATTTGATTCAGAAACTAAATCAGATTTTTTTTAAAAGAAAAACAAACACAGGGAAGTTGTGGTTATATATTTACTAAAAGAAACTATTTATAAAAAAAACTTTGGTTATATATTTTGAAAAAACAAACCACGATTAAATTGTGGTTAAAGTCTTAACAGAAAAAAAGAAGAGGAGCAGCTACGTTCAACTCTTGTTGTCTCTCGAATGTACAATCCTCTCATCCTCCTGAGAACCGATCTCGTCCTCTCTTTGTAAACCTAGCATTGCTCATCTCACCGTTCCTCATGACTCTACGTTCGTTCTCATCCTCACGATCGCTCATGTCGCAAATCGCCGCTCTCGTTAGCCGGATCCTCACGTCGCTCGCGGTTCGATCCCTCTCGTCTCGCGAGCTTCGTCTCTCCGATTCTCGTTCTCTCCTTTCGATCTATCATTGCAGCGACTATCTCTCTGTCGTTGCTATTTTGTTATCGATATTGCTATTGTTACGGGTTTGGGAATGGAAGGGTGAAACCTAACTCCTATGATGATGATGAGGAAACATGAATGTCGGGAAGGAAAGGAGGAGCAGAAGGCGGTGGTGGCCAGCTTGACTGTGACAAGGTGAAATCTCCTCTTTTTTACCTTAAGCTTTGCTTCCTCGATTATATCTCTTTACTGAAGGTTTCTTTACGGAAAATGATGATGGAGTGCAGCAGATAGGTATTGTTACGTGTTTGGTTTTGATAGATAATATTGGGTTTTGGCTTTGATACTTGTTGGGTTTATGATGGACACTAAGGTTTGGCTTGCAATCTTTGGTATCTTTGTTAGGGTTTAGTTCTTGACAATTCGTGGGTTTGTGAATAGTAGTTCCCTTGTGTTAAAACTTCAATCCTTTTATCTGTCTGACACTTAGGGTTCTTTGTTACGATCTTTTGAAAAAACAAGGCTTTGTTTGCTTGATGGGCTTGCATCAATTGGTATTAGGTGATATGTTTTGATTTTGGCTTACGTGCTACATTTCGATATGTTAAATTTCTTTGGTGTATTGATGTCTTGGTTGTGTAATCTTTTGTTTTTGTAAAACTTGCGAAAAAGGTGTATACCCTTGCTGCCTGTATAAAACTCTTGTCTTGTTATGTAAGCTTGCTTTTCAACAGTTGCTTTTCCTCATCTTCTTTCCACACCTCTATTGTGAACCAAGGTGCTGTGGTTGCAATAGCAAGTTTATAGCCGATGATTTGTATATGAGGCCCCGGTTTTTAATCGAAACCCTTGCACAACTGATTAGGAAAGAAAATCTAATGATGAGATAGGATTATGTATTCTCTTGTATTATGTTTATTTTGGTTCTTGATCATTTGCTAATCATATTCTTTGCTTTGTTTTCATGAATTGCAAAGTAATGATGAAGGATGGATAGTGAAAAGCTTTGAGGAACACAAAGAACCAAGACCATGGAGCTTAAAGCAAAGGAACATCGGAAGTTTTAAAGGAAACTCTTCATGTAGTTTAGAACCAAACTTATTAATTAAGGAATGCATTGTAATTCAAACTTTGCAATTTGCATTTGAGGATTGACAACTTGTAACACATGTATCTAGACCTTGCATTCTTGTATAATAAAAGAATAATTTGGAAACTCGAATTTTTATGAATACAAGATTGAAATTATGTCGATTTGAGTTCTAGTTTCAAATTCTTGAATACTACTAATGTGATCTTCAATGTTGTAGCATTTTGTGCATGAAAGTTGAAAATTCATGATGAACCAAACATTCAAAAATTGTCATGAACCAAAATTGCTGGTTAAAACAAATTATCTTGAAGTTTTGATTAGAAATATGCATTAATTCAATGTATGATGATTCATGTTCTAAAAAAATGAGGTCTTGAAAGAACTATGATGGAATTTGAATATGTATTCAATTTTCTAAATCCTCCTTGAACTCGATAATGCACATTATAAAAGCTTTGAACTTGTGATCCAAAAACCTCGAAATCAAGTTATCTTGTAATCAAATTAATCCCATTTAATTTCCGGCCACAAAGTTTCCATTTATCCATTCACGTAGAAATTCAGACCTTTTGCTTCTTGAGACAAAATTGAAACTCTAAGTTTCAAATAAAACTCTTGATCAAAACCTTAGTCAACAGCGATTTCATGATTCTTTTAAAATTGGCGATAGATTCCACTTGAAATTAATGGAATTATCACCGCGTTTCCAATTGAACCATACTCGGTAGTAGAAAAAGGTTTGAAACAAGCGAATTTCATAAAGAAACTTCTAATTTTCATTGAATGCTTTGAATCTCGTGGCGATGAGCAGACAGGAAAAAGATCTCAACATGTCGGCGGTTAAGCGTTCGTAAATCTTGTAAACAAGTTCTACGGATGAAAATCTTCACATACACCCACTTGTGCGAAGGCGAACAGGCAGGCAAGCCAGCGTACTAGAACTTATATTGTTGGTCAATAAACGGATCAATATCTTTTACATCTTGAATAGAACTTGAAACAACAGCAAAAACCCAAACTCGTGATGAATTGATCTCTGAATCGGGAGTAATGATATTCAAAATAACCCGGACTTAGTAGCTCAATGAGCGGACATTCAATTCAACAATGTCGAACATGAGGCCGAAAACCCACAGATATGACGGATAAGATTCAATATTAAACCTAAATGATTTTTAATATCCTGATAGTTGAAAGCACCACAACTTTTACATTCAGCGAATCTTTGGGAATCGACTCGACCGTAACCATAGAACCAGATTGGTATGAATGCATGTGAGTGTCATGATAGATCTGAAGCCTAAACCCGAGATAAGATCGAGATAGGAGGGCAAATTTTGGGGTGCAACGATTTATTTAATCGTCTTAAACACGAAAGTGAAATTGGCGTATGAACTTCAAGGTAGGAGAAGATTAAATCTCTGAGAACAAAATTTCGCTCAGAAGAACAAGTGGAAACATTTTTGGCATTTTTTTAATCTTTTGATAATTTTGACTTTCATATTTTTGTGATTTTTTGACAGTGGGATTTGGAACAAAAGCTACGGTATGTCAAGGATATTAGACATACCTTTGGAAGAGCCAGGCCGAAGGCGACTCTAACAAAAGGTTTGAAAATATACATGCCGTAAGGATATTGGACACATAAAAATCGAATATACATGTTGGTAAGGATATTGAACATATAAATAGCATATATCGGGTAAGGATATTAGACATACGAAGAGATCGGCCGAGCGATTCCAAAGGTTTGAAATATACATGCCCGTGGGATATTGAACACATATAGGGAGCATATGTCGGGGTAAGGATATTAGACATACTGGAAAGAGACCGACCGAGCGACTCTAACAAAGGTTTGAAATATACATGCCCGTAAGGATATTGGACACATGGTCGAATATACATGTTCGGTAAGGATATTGAACATTTAGGGAGCATATCGATAAGATATTAGACATACACGGAAAGAGACCGAAAGACGACTCTAATAAAGTTTGAAATATACATGCCCGAAGGATATTGGACATAAAATCGAATATACATGTTCGTAAGATATTGAACACATATAGGTAGCATATGTCGTAAGGATATTAGACATACTGGAAAGAGACGACCGAAAACGACTCTAACAAAATTTTAAAATATACATGCCGGTAAGGATATTGGACACATAAGGATCGAATATACATGTTCGGTAAGGATATTGAACACATATAGGAGCATATGTCGGGTAAGGATATTAGACATACAGGAAAGAGACCAGGCCGAAGGCGACTCTAACAAAGGTTTGAAATATACATGCCGGAAGGATATTGGACACATAAAGATCGAATATACATGTTCGGTGGGATATTGAACACATATAGGGAGCATATAGGTCGGATATTAGACATACACAAGAGAATGAGACCGATAGAAATGACTCTAAAAGTTTGAAATATACATGCCGGTAAGGATATTGGACATATAAAGATCAAATATACATGTTCGGTAAGGATATTGAACACATATAGGAAGCATATCGGTAAGGATATTAGACATACAGGAAAGAGACCGACGAAGCGACTCTAACAAAAGTTTGAAATATACATGCCGTAAGGATATTGGACATATAAAGATCGAATATACATGTTCGGTAAGGATATTGAACACATATAGGAGCATATGTCAGGTAAGGATATTAGACATACAGGAAAGAGACCGACCGAGCGACTCTAACAAAGTTTGAAATATACATGCCGGTAAGGATATTGGACATATAAAGATCGAATATACATGTTCGGTAAGGATATTGAACACATAGGAAGCATATGTCGGTAAGGATATTAGACATACAGGAAAGAGACAGGCCAAGACGACTCTAACAAAGTTTGAAATATACATGCCGGTAAGGATATTGGACATATAAAGATCGAATATACATGTTCGGTAAGGATATTGAACACATATAGGAAGCATATGTCGGGTAAGATATTAGACATACAGGAAAGAGACCGACGAGCGACTCTAACAAAAGTTTGAAATATACATGCCGGTAAGGATATTGGACACATAAAGATCGAATATACATGTTCGGTAAGGATATTGAACACATATAGGAGCATATGTCGGTGGATATTAGACATACAGGAAAGAGACCGACCAAGACGACTCTAACAAAGTTTCAAAATATACATGCCGGTAAGGATATTGGACATATAAGATCGAATATACATGTTCGGTAAGGATATTGAACACATATAGGAGCATATGTCGGTAAGGATATTAGACATACACGAAAGAGACCGAAGAGGCGACTCTAACAAAGTTTGAAAATATACATGCCGGTAAGGATATTGGACACATAAAGATCGAATATACATGTTCGGTAAGGATATTGAACACATATAGGAAGCATATGTGGTAAGGATATTAGACATACAGGAAAGAGACCGACCGAAGCGACTCTAACAAAAGTTTGAAATATACATGCGGTAAGGATATTGGACATATAAAGATCGAATATACATGTTCGGTAAGGATATTGAACACATATAGGAAGCATATGTCCGGTAAGGATATTAGACATACACCGGAAAGAGACCGACCGAAGACGACTCTAACAAAAGTTTCGAAAATATACATGCCCGGTAAGGATATTGGACATATAAAGATCGAATATACATGTTCGGTAAGGATATTGAACACATATAGGAAGCATGTCAGGTAAAGATATTAGACATACACAAGAATGAGACCGACTGGAGCAGACTCACTGGGGGAAAGATATATGGAATGGTAAAATCGTCGATCAAAGACGAATTCACGGGGAAAGAGGCCAAACAAAGGGGATCCTAGCAAGGATCGCCCGACTATGTTGGACTTTAAAAGTTTGCAAATATGCAAGAAATACAATATCCCTCAGGCCAAAGGCGGGGTTTAATTCTTCAAGAGTGGCAATTATGTGAATTACCACACACCAAGTATGGATACTCAAACAATTGAGAAACAAGAAAGGTTAGACACCAACTCTTACTCGCACTCTAATGACAGAGGCAAACATGGGTAAGATAACCCACAATAAGAATTTGCATAAAGCAAGACGCTTGGTAAATGAATTGAATTTGAATGATGTAGGAGACCGACACAGGGTCAAAAATGCCGATAACAACAACAAGAAGAAATTCTTGAGGGAACTCTGACTGGGAATACCACTTGAGGATTTTTTTTATTGAATGATCTTCGGAGACGCAAAAGGTACTTGATAAAGACTTTAATCTGGCTTATGCTTAGATGCATGTTTGAGATCATTATTTTTTTCGGCGTAATGCTCCATATCAATGGAAATCTACGCATTTTGAGGATGCTATGTAATGCAATGATGCATGTTTAATGATTCACCGGGACTAAAAGCAATCATGAGTTTAGGAACATCAACCCTTCATGAATTGAATACAATCATCGGTCTTCATCAAAGAGATGATAGTCGGACCACGATAGGGGTTGTGGAATAAGTATCATCTTTCAATGATTAGCATCATTGGGAAGTAACTCTTGGAGATCGACATTCATACGGGATGATGATCTTGTCGCGTAGAGTTCATGATTTGATAGCTCGGATTCGAGCTCTTGCATAAGAGGAATCGACAACATCTTGGCACAAGTGAGTCTTTGAAAATGATCTTGGTGGCGTAAACCGTTCTCTGCAATCTCCCGCGTCGGGGAAGGATTGATAGCATCCAAGGGCGCACATATGTCATGGATATCCCTTGTGGGAGAAAAAGAAGTTTTGTTGGAGATTTGAGCTCAAGCGTACAACACTCTAAAATCTTTGCATAACAAAAAGCGTAAAGCAGGAGACATAACAATAATTACTTTCTGATCAATTGTTTCAATCGTTAATGTGGTGTACCGAAATTCGAGTAACCCGAGAAATTATGCCACGTGCCGTTGGGCGCGATGTTTTATATCAAGTTTATTGAAAATATCGGACGTCGTTTTTGCAAACAAAGCAGTTAAAAATACATGAAAATAAGGCGAGATAAATGATAGAAAAACACGGTTTGGATGAAAGTAATTTTATTGATTGATTAGCCGTAAATGAGCATTTACATCAAGAAGCAAATCACGAAAAGAGGCAATTGCTTATACATCAAAGTTAAAAGAAAAGGTGACAATAAAATCATGGATTTTGTCGAATCACGAATCCCCATGCTCTTCACAACTTCAACATCCCTTAACATTGAGCTATCCGAAATGCTCCGATTAACCTAGCCCTCCTACGGATTATCAAGTTTTGTAGATAGCCGACCAAAACATGTGTCGTAGTGCAGTGTAGTCGTGCCTTGAATCCCTAATTTTGCACGACCGCCCTTTCGGTTTCAATCCACGGGATACCCTTTTTGCCCAAGCCGCCCTTTGGGTTTTCGACTTGCGGGTGTACAATCTTTTATATTTATCCCTAACTTTTGCCCGAACCTCTTGGTTCGTCGGGATGCCCTATTTTGCTTAGGCGGTCAACCTAACGGTCTTTTTATCTGATATTTTTTACTACATCTGCATTGATCGGGTGAGGAAATCCTCTCCATCCATAGTCGCGACAACATAGCTCCTCGAGAAAACTTTCTTCACAACATACGGTCCTTCATAATTTGGAGCCCACTTGCGGCGTCGGTACTATTAGGAGGCAAAATTCTCTTGACAAGGTCACGACTTGGAAATTCGAGGACACACTTTCTTGTCGAAAGCCCTTTTCATCGCTTTTGGTATAGCATCCATGACAAATTTGTCAATCTCTTCTCGTCGATGAGATTCAATTGATCAAGTCATTACGAACCCATTCAGCTTCATCGAGTTGCACATCTGTTAAAATCCTTAAGGAAGGAATTTCAACTTCCACGGGTAGGGCTGCCATACCGTATACCAAGGAGAAAGGAGTTGCACTGTGACGTGCGTATTGAAGTGCGATAGCCGTGCAAGGCAAATGGCACATCTCGTGCCAATCCTTGTAAGTGACAACCATCTTTGTACAATCTTCTTGATATTTTTGTTTGCGCCTCCACGGCACCATTCATTTTGGACGATATGGAGAAGAGTTATGATGTTTTATCTTGAAATCATCACACTCTTTCATCATTTTGTTGTTGAGATTCGAGCCGTTATCGGTAATGATCTTCTCGGGAACCCATAGCGACAAATGATATTATGCTTGATAAACGTGTGACCACTTGTCTAGTGACACGAGCATAAGAGCGATGCCTCAACCCATTTGGTAAAGTAGTCAATGGCAACAAGGATGAATCGATGTCCATTAGAAGCGGTGGGCTTAATTTCTCCAATCATATCAATGCCCCACAAAGGCCATGGAGAAGTCAAAACATTCAATGAAGAAGGTGGCATGCATCTTATCGGTAATAAATTTGACATTTGTAGCATGTTACGGCATGGTTGTAGATCATTCTCCATGGTGGACCAATAATAGCACACTCTCAAGATCTTCTTGGCCATGGTGTGTCCACTAGAATCGTCCGAAGGAACCTTCATGAATTTCTTCTATAATCTTATTTGCTTCGTGTCTATCCACGCATCAGCAAAGCAGAGTCATAGTTCCTTTTGTACAACACACGGAGGAAGAATTTGGCAGTACTTGCGCGAGCCTTCTTATCAACGATGGAAGCATCACGGGGTATTCTTTCGTCTCGAGATACCTTTTGATGTCATAGAACCAAGGTTTTCATCTTCACCTTCTACTTCATAGCGAGCAGGGCTCATCAACCTCATTATAGTGATAGGCGGGGCATCATTCCTTCGACCTTAAACATGGATGACAAAGTAGCCAAAGCATCGCCAAATTGTTCTCCTCCTTGGGATGTGATCAAAAGTGATCTCGTCGAAATAAGGGATCAACTTCAAGACATGATCTCGGTATGGAATCAAATTCGGGTGGCGGGTCTCCCAATCTCCATTGATTTGACTAATTACCAAAGCGGAATCTCCATATACCGCTAAGATCTTGATTCTCGGATCAATGGTGCTAATTCAAAAATACAAGCTTAGTACTCGGCCACATTATTGGTGCAATCAAAGCAGTTACGCGGTGAATGGAATATGAAAACATTGGAGAAGTGATAATGGCGTACACCATTTCCTAATGCATTTGAGGCTCCATCGAATGCCATTGTCCACCGACCAGGCTCGGGTCCCTCTTGAGCCACAGAATGTTACAATCTCGATATACATAATGTCTTCATCGGGAACTCAAACTTCATCGGTGATAGTCATCATCTAATGGTTGTTGAGCGAGATAGTGCCACCACACTACCTTTGATGATGGCCTTGAGTAGTGTATTGGATATCATATTACATGGGATCATTTGCCAGCGGGCTATCCTTCTGTGAGAGGCTTCTCAAAGATATACTTTATCGGGTCCATTTTAGAGATCAAGAAAGTAGTGTGAGTCAACATGTCTTGTCACGAGTCGTTTTTTGCCATGCGAGTGCACAACAAGTCTTTTCCAATAATGAATACCTCGATTCACATTCGTGAACTTCTTGCTCAAGTAGTATATGGCGTGCTCTTTTACTTTGTCTCATCATGTTGACCGAGCACCACCCATGGAATTCTCCAACACGGTCAAGTACATAATCAGCGGTCTACCTTCCACAGGGTGAGAGAATTGGAGGCTCTTGTAGGTACCTCTTTATCTTGTCGAATGCCGTCGACAATCGCCGTTCCACAGTCGTTGGATTCTTTCTTAACAACTTGAAAATGGGCTCACGGTGGGCGTGAGATGAGAAATGAACCTAGCGATGTAATTCGGTCTTCCCAAGAAACCTCGCACTTCTTTTTACGTCCTTGGCTCGGCATCTCTTGTATCGCTTTTATCTTTGCGGGTCAACCTCGATCCCTTTCTCGCTCACAATAAAGCCTAAAAGTTTCCGATCTCACCCCAAGGTGCACTTACTTGGGTTCAACCTCGGCTGAACTTTCTCAACCTTTCGAACAATTTTAACAAGTGAACCGGTGTTCTTCTTACATGGGACTTGGCAATCATATCATCCGTAGACTTCAATCTCTTTATGCATCATATCATGAAAGAGTAACCATGTGATATGTTGCCGTTCTTCAAACCAAAGGCATCACCTTGTAGCGAAAGTTCCCCAGTTGTAATGAAAGTAGTTTTCTCCATATCATTGGGCGCCATCTTAATCGGTTGTAGCGGAGAAACCATCCATGAAGGAGAATACTTTAGCTTGAGCATTATCGACCAAAATGTCGATGTGCGGGAGAGGAAGTCATCCTTAGGGCTAGCTCTATTCGGATCCTATAGTCAACGCACATCCTTACCTTGCCGTCTTTCTTCGGCACCGGTACAATGTTTGCAACCCATGGGGGATAAGAAACAACCTTTAGGAAACCTGCTTCCATTTGCTTCTGAACCTCTTCTTTGATCTTTCTTGACATTTCTGGATGTGTTCTGCGAAGCTTCTGCTTTACCGGGCATCCTTCTTTGAGGGGCAATTCGTGCATAACGATATCAGTATCTAACCCGGGCATATCTTCATAAGACCAAGCGAAGATGTCTACGTACTCATGTAGCATTTCGACAAGCTTTTGCTTAACTCCATCTTCCAATGCTGCCCCAATCTTGACCTCCTTTCGAGCATCCTCGGTTCCTAGATTGACCACTTCTAGAACCTCTTGGTGCGGTGGATGACCTTTTCTTCTTGCCTCAACATCTGGCTAGTTCTTGAGTAATTCATCCTCTTACGCTTCCTCTTGACTTGATAAATTGGTTCGTCGAAATCATAATGAGCCACGGCGAATCATCGTCGACAAAATCCGGTCCGTCGGGACCCATTCTGTTGTTGGTAATTTTATTTTTATTATTATTATTTTTAATTAAGTTTTTTTTAATAATAAAATAAAAAGAAAAGACAAAAGGTTTGTATAAAAGAAAGTAAAATTTGATATTGTCACCTTTAAAAGAAATAAGTGAAGAAAAAACAAGAGAAAAATTTGAATGCAAAAGGGCGTCCTTCATTAATGATAAACTTGAAAGTTAAAAACATGGTGGCCCTACATGATCACTACGTCTTGGGCATAACGTAGGAATTATGGCATGACATAAAAGCAAAACTCTTCAAAGCGGGTAACCACAGCAACATCTTCAACGAACCAATTTGAGAGCTCACGTCCTGGAACAGTAGGGTAGATCCACTTGTCCACATCATAGTCACCGTCCGCTTCACCATCAACAACATCAACATCTTCAATCTGGATTCCACCTTTGACAAACTTGACAGGAGGAGACACCCCTTTGCACACTAGGGTGGAGACTGAGACCTTCATTCCGGGAGCAAAACCCAAACCCCTCTTATCCGTCTGGGTAGGAAGTTCTAGCACTCTTCCCCACCCTTCAGGATGTCCTGACTTGACAATAGCTGAGCACTGCTAGGATGCCATGGAGACTTCACCTTTTTGCAAAGGGATCTTTTCGACTGATACTGCCTCAAAAGCCTAGCATGGAGTTTCGTGGATTTCTCCTTCAACTTCAACATATCGAAAGTTGCTCAGATGACTGACGACATAATCTTCTTCACCATAAATGGTGACCACCTTCCCATTAATTAAGAATTTTAGCTTTTGGTGCAAAGTGGATGTCCGACACCACCCCATGAATCGAGGCCCAGGCAAACAACGTGGGAGGGATTAATATCCATGACGAAAAAAGTTGCATCAAAAACCTGCGGGCCCACCTTAATAGGTAGGTCCACCTCGCCAAACACTGATCTTTTCGACCCATCAAACGCCTTAACTATCAAATCACTGGGTCTCAGCACGACCCCTTCATAATCCAACTTCAAGAGAGTAGACTTTGGAAGAACATTGAGGGATGATCCCGTGTCAACCCTGCAGGATAAGTAGTTCTCGCTATCTCCACGGAAGCGTGTAGCGCTTTGTTATGCTTCCTTCCCTCGGGTAAATCAAGTCGATAAACCGAGACCATTACTTGCGAAATGTTGTTCACAATGCCTCCAAATTGGTTAACCGAGATCTCTTGGGGAGCGAAGGATGTTCCTAACAGTGCATAAGAGCATTGCGGTGAGGCTCGAAATCCTCAACAAAGCTAAGATAGAAATCTTGGCGGGCGTCCGAGCTGGTCGATTATCTTGTAATCGCTCTTCCTTATATACCTCATCGTTCTTCAACATCTTTGGTCAACTCGGGGCTCAACATAGGTTCTGAAATCTTTGGTGTCGACTCACCCCAATCATGACTCCTTTCCCTTTGCTTTAGCCTTGGCCAAAGCTTGAGATTTTCTCAACTAGATTGGGGAGAGAAGATCCGCCCACCGGGTAATCCGACTTTCTTCCGCAATGTCATGCTTTGCAGGCTCAAATCTTCCAATCTTCTTTTCATCAGACTTTCCTCCTTCAGAGGTCTCCACATTCAATTTCTTGCCGTCACGGTAGTACTCGGACCCATAATTCCACGGGATGGCCTTTTCGCTAGTGTAGGTGACTTGGCCCGGCAAAGTGATAATCACAGGAGGTTTCTTAGTCGGCACGGGGATTGTAACGGGAATCCTTCTAGAAGTGGCGGGGATAGTGACCACGTCAACCTCATCTTCAACATTCGCATATCAAGTTCTTTACGGACGAGGCGAAGAGTCCCTTGATGTCGAATATGAATCTCGTCTCAACCTATCACAACCTTCAACTTGAATTAAGCATTGTTTACAACCATCATCACAACCAGGGAAATCCCCCTTCAACAACAATTGTTTCTTTATCCACCACAACGGGGTGGTCAGATCATTAACATCCATTATAAGGTCCAAACTTCCATCTTTGCAAATTGCATTAACAGCGTTCCCACCATGAGGAGGTAAAGGGTGCTGAATGACATTAGGGGCGGGAGGAGGTCCAAAGTTGATTGCCTCTGTGTCAAGCAGGTTCTGAACCTTATATTTGAAGGCGATACAGTTCTCAATAGAGTGCCCCTGGGCATTGGAGTGGTAAAGGCAACGAGCATTTGCATTAAAATATTTTGGCAGGTTATCTGGGTCAATCTTCAAAGTGCGCAGCTCAATCATATTCAAACTTTGCAAATGAGCAAACACATCTGCATAAGACATTGGCAAGGGATCAAACTTCTTCACGGGTCTAGGTGGTGGTTGTCTTGGAACAACATCTTGTTTTGGAACACTAGCGGGAATAGTTACAGCAGCAACTTGGCGACTGAATTCTCGGCGCTTCTCCTTTCCTCTTCGCTCATACAGTGCGCTTGACTCGCCTTCCTTCTTTTTCTGGTAACCGCCAAAAGGCTTTTTGGCGCCACCAACTTGATTCTTGTCAGTACCAACATCTTGGATCTTTCCTAACTTGATCCCCATCTCAACTCTTTCTCCAAACATCACCATGTCAGTGAAAGTACTGGTCAGACTGCAAGAGGCATAGTACGGCCCATCTAGTGTGCCGGTAAACATTTCCACCATCTCTCGTTCCACCATAGGGGGTTGAACTTTAGCAGCTACCTCGCGCCACCTTTGCGCGCGTACTCCTTGAAAGATTCAGTTTTCTTCTAAGCTAAGTTGTGCAACTGGGTTCTCGTAGGGCGCCATATCAGTGTTAAAGCCATAGTGTTGAACAAAAGCTACAATCAACTCTCTCCAAGTTCCCACCTGGGAGCTATCAAGGCCCATATACCAATCCAATGGCCCATCAGTCAAACTATCTTGGAAAAAATGCATCAAAAGCTTCTCATCCTTCGTGTACGCAGACATCCTCCTATAGTAATACCTCAAGTGGGTTTTAGGACAAGAGTTGCCCTTGTACTTCGAAAGCTCTGGGATTTTAAATTTTGGAGGAATCCTCACTCCTTGAACCAAACCCAAGTTGGACATGTCGAACCCCAAAACATCCTGATTTTCAAAGGCTTGCATGCGCTCCTCGAGCATCTTCAACTTCCTATCAGCTTCGGTCGGCTCCTCAACATTGGAAAACCAATCCTCAAAGTTATCTTCATCATGCTGAGGAATCGGAATCTGAATAGTCCTTCTGCCTGGTGGAGGCACCAACACAGGTTCTGGCCGCTGGCGACGTGTGGGGGTAGGCGGAGGAGGAACCACCGCAGCATGATCCATTTGAGCAGCCTGGTTCTCGCCGGCGAGATCATTAAGACCGGCGTTGACTTCCAAGCTAATTTCAGACACAACATTCCCTTGAGCGACTTCTTGATGGTGACTACAGGCCTCCTCACGAGCTCTCAACTCCTCTTGTTGCGAGCCATGTTCAATTATCTCCATCAATTGCCCTATACGAGTATCCATTCTTGTCCCAGGCGCCATGTCGACTTCCATCTTCTCCATCGGTTTCTTCAAGTTACTTCTTGTCGGTAACGATGAACAAAACCGTAGTCTCTCGTCTGTGGAGAAGAAAATCAGCAGTAAGATGGTGTCTCATTACCTGTTATGTATGATATGCTATGGGAGTATGCATGCATGCCCATGATATGTTTTTGTACATTTTATTTTCAGGGACTCTTTGAAGACTCGTTAGTTAACAATAAACATTAGAGAAAAACTGATTAAACTGCAATTCAACGAAATCTCATAGAAACTCAAATTGTTAGATGTGACTACAAGGCTGTTCAAGCTCAAACAGAGCAATAAAATTCATACTGGAATTTAAATCATTACAATAATAATTAGATTCAAATATTCAAATAAGATAAGTGGCTAAAAACTAGAAATGCTGTCCACGACGAGGCTTCAAATATCTAGTTTCCGCCTTGAACCTGTTCACCACCTCTTGACAGAGGAAGAGGAAGTCACGCACAACAGGAGGTACCGGGTTGCCTTCGAGGTCTTCTAGGGCCGACTTGAGTCTCCAAGGTACGTCAACAATCAAACGGTTACACATGTCAACCATTTCACTGTACTTCCAATAGAAAAGCCCATTCTGTTCTTCCAGAAAGGACACCAGTTCATCCTTTTCATCTAACAGACGGTTCAGCTTTTGGATCTCATCAATCCAACCTTGGCATTGCTCTCTAAGGCCTTCGTAAGCATCCCTTTTACTATTTCTTTCTTCCCTCGTAATATTCAGCTCTCGAACTTTTTCAGCTAATTCGATTGCTTCCAATTCTCGGGCGATGCAGACTTCTTCTTTTGCAGTTATCTCATTCTCTAGCATTTTATTGGTTCGTGCTAGAGAAGCTTCTAACTTTGAAATCTTTGCTTCGAGACGTGCTTTCAATGCTCTCTTTTCTTCAACGGCCTTTTCTTCATCTAGATAAGCCTGGCCCCTTTGTTGCTGAGCAGTCTTCAATTGTCGACGGAGGTCCCTTGCCCCACTTGCAGCACTCCTCAAGTTTTCAGAACATCTCATCAGGAGCTCTTCATCCTTTTCATTCTGTATTCTTCTTCCCTCTAATTCTTCTTTTACCTCCTTGAGGTTGGCTTCTAAATTTTCTGCTCTGAGAAAAATGCGAGAATTAGAGCTTTGTAGCTCCAATCTTTCCTCCTCCATCTTTCTAATAATTTCCTGAAGCCTCATATTCTCCTCTATTGGCACATGAGTGATCACAGTTCGGGATGATCAAAGGTACCTCTACAAAGTAAGGCTTGATTTCTTGGACTCTCTCTATCACCCACTGGCGATAAGACCTTCCATCAATTCCGCCCCTCTTGATTAACTCTCGGCTTTCCCTATGGATTTGACCCCAAGCTCTTCGGATCTTCAATACTTCGTTGCGGTCCTTTTTACCAAGTTCGTGCACAATGAAGCTTTCCAAGTGCTCAAGCCTTGGTTCATTCTCCATTGGATACCCCAATTGTCTTGTCGCAAGTCTTGGGTTATAATTGATGCAACCCATAGACCCAATCAAAGGAACATTAGAATATCCACCACAGTGAGTGATAACATCAACGAATCCCCAACCTGGAGAATGCCACATCACACCATCGGCTGTTAGTGAAGCCAATTTTTGAGACCAAGATAAGTTTCTCAGGATCTTCTCCCACGGCCCACTCTGAGGGATATGAGATGTCAACCATAAGTACAGCAATGGAGAACAACACAGAACCACCCCTCGCTTCTTCAGATTTCTCTCATGGAGATGGTAAAGAACATCAGCCAACAGTGCAGGAACAGGGTTCTTTGACATGAATATACCAATAGCAGACGGGCTCAAGTAACCAATTTCATTAGTTGGGAATAAAACCACCCCAAAGATGAGCAAAGCAAGAATGGAGCTGAAAGCCGGCCAATCGTCTTGAACACTCAAACTCAACAACTTATCTTCCAAGTTTTGCCTAAGAATTCCTTTGTCTGTAATCCAAGGTGCCACCTCCCTTACAGGAAGAAACAAGGCGGCAGCTACCTTAGCCTTATCCAAATCTTGCCCTATGTCGAGGAAGGGAGTGTCGTCCTTCAAAGGCCAATTAAGGATTCTCTCGAACTCTTCAATTGTAGGAACAAGCTGAAAGTCTTGGAATGTGAAGCATCGAAGAGGAGGATCATAGTATTTTGCCAAAGCAATCAAGGCTTCCATGTCCACATTGGTAGTCAAAAGATCTAGGATGTTCCCAAACCTTTTCCCAAAATAAGCTCTACTGACAGGCGGAATTCTTTCACTTTGAGTTATCAGCTTCCCCAACTTCAGTTCTTTGAATTTGAGACATGGAACGATCTTCACAGTTGGATTCATTCTTCCTTTCGCCATCGCACCAACAAAATCTATAAGGTTCCCTGAAAATAAAAGTTATATGCTAAATGGTTTTGTGCAAATGTATGCAATGCATGTTGCAAATTAAATAGAACTGGTTCATAGGATCGGCCGATCATGGTTTCGACGTCTACCCAACAATTCCCCGGGTAAGGCTAATCTTATGTTTTTTGGCTAAATGTTTCTTGGGGTCTCAGATCCCCTTTTACAAACACTATCATCGCGCGAGAGGCCTACGTGGCGATAGTATTTGTAAAAGTATACCCAAAGGCTCTTAACAGGATGCTCTAAATCCAACATTTGAGCGTTTGGTCTCGGTTAGGACAACATGAACAAACTTAGAGTTATAGGTCATTTGTCCAAAGATTGATGTCCTGCGCTAACGCGGGCCAACAACCTCCTTAAAACAACCAACTCTAAGCCGGAGCCTTCGCTCGCCAACAAGACAATGGAGTCAAGTGGACCTAGGCTACGCAACCCCTCTATTCCTAAAAGGTGACCTAGAAGCCTGGGTAGTGGGCTTATCTATGTAACAATGCCCATGAATTCCCATCACAATAATATATCAACAGATAATATACAAAGTATAGAGGAAAATAAGCAAATAAACAATAGATAAGCATAAAGAAGAAAGCAATAAACAAACACACAAACATGCGAAGAACTAAACTAGGGTTGACTCGCTTAGTCAAAAAAAGTTTTAAAAACGTCCCCAGTGAAGTCGCCAACTGAAGCAACTCGATTTTCAAAAATCATTTAAATGAATTTTCAAAAACAATGAAATCGCCACCTAATTTTATTTGTTCTAGAAAGAACGGGGAAATATAGATAAAACCCACAAAAACCGGATAAGGCGGTCTACAAGACCAAAAAGCATGGATTCGGGAGTCGGTTACGCAAGAGGAAGGTATTAGCACCTCTTACGTCCATCGTACTCGATGGGACCCATTTAGTTCGAAATGTGTTTGTGTGTGTAATCGCTAATTTCTAAGTCATGAATAAGAAAAGGCGTTTGTTTATTATTATTTTGAGTTTGACACGGTTTTGAAACCGCGTGCCTACGTATTCCCTCGTGCAATGGGAAAGTCAAAACTCCGTAGTTCTTGTTGAAAATGTCTTGGATTGGTTGTGTTGATTTTAGAGGAAAATGTTTTTTTGATTTTGATAATCGCATATGAGCGAAAAGGAATTTGAATGGGTTGAATTGATTTTAATTGTAGATGACAAGTACCAAAACGTTGGGATATCCTCTAACGATTCAATACTCGAGATTGGTGATTGAGGTCAACCGATCTTCTCTCATCCAAAATCTTTATTATGAAAGGAGTGAAGTGAAACAAAGTTCACTTTTTATTAAGTGTTATGGAATAAAGTATTTAAGTCATTGGGTTACCCTCTAATGGCCCAAATACTTTACGTATTAATTAAATCGTTGGGCGAACCTCTAACAATTTAATTAAATACCATATCACTATGTTTTTTGTTTTGTAGAAAATTGATTTAGAAAACAAATTCAATTAATTAATTTAATTTGAAAGTGTTTTAGGGGTTTGGTTGTGGATGACAAGTATCAAAACGTTGGGATATCCTCTAACGATTCGATACTCGAGATTGGTGATTGAGGTCAACCGATCATCTCTCATCCAAAATCTTTGTTATGAAAAGAAGTGAGGTGAAACAAAATTACTTTTATTAAGTGTTATGGAATAAAGTATTCAAGTCATTGTTACCCTCTAATGGCCCAAATATTTTACATTTTAATTAAATCGTTAAGAACCTCTAACAATTTAATTAAGTACCATAACACTATGTTTTTTGTTTTGTAGAAAATTGACTTTGAAAAGAACAAGTTCAATTAATTGTTTTGATTTGAAAGTGTTTTAGGAAAACAAGCGAGCCCATACAAGGTGGCTTTATGTATGCTCCTAAAAGTGAGACTAGCGTGACACTAGTATTCTAAACGACCGATTAGAACAATCGATCGAATAGTTGTCGATGTAGAAAAGCCCAGGACCAAACTATGAATGTGTGCAGGTGTGCATTGTGTATGTTTACCTGCTTCTTGATGAGGAGCCCAAGAGGAGGCTATGTGTTCTAATATGATAACGCGTAATTAAACGGTAATTAGAATACACAAGGAAATAAATCCTAAACTATTACAACCAAATCGAATTAATTTGAATAAATAAATAGCTTTGCTTTGGTGCAAGAATTAAGCTCCAAGTAGTCTTCAAGATCGGATAAGGCTTGATGCATCAGATGAATACCAAATGAAAGTTCCTACATCAAACAAAAACTAATGCAAAGAACAGATATATTTGCATTCAAACTCATTCGAAGGTTGAATTAAATTCCAAATTCGAAATTGTAACACAAAGATCGTTACAATGTAATTGAATTTATTTACAAATGGATATGAATAAAGTTATAAGAATAAAAATAATATGCATATTTACATACTAAATATAATAACAAAAATATTATGTATTTTATATTTACAAAAATAAAAATGACATTACTAAATATTAATAATGGAACAACAATAATAAGAATGTAATTGGAAGAAGAAAAGTATATATATATTCTATGATGAAATGATGTTTGAACCATTCTTGAATGCCTTCACAAGTAACAAACATGTTAGTAGCATAGTGTGGAATAGAATCGAAATGAAATGGCAATAAGATAAACATGGTTAATAAGTAAGATATTAAAATCAAATGCAACTCATATGGATGAATGAACAATTCAAGAATCACAAATTGACTAACCAAAGAACTCATGTTATTAATCAATCGGAAGAAAAAAACGGAAAATTGAGTTTTAAACACATTTTAACCGTATAAACCAAAACCGGGCAGCAACTACGTCATCTCAAGAAACACTCAAAACATCTCAAGAAACACTCAAAACATCGATCAAAAATTGCGTAAACTCAAAGGCAAACACAAACAAGTGTCAAGATAAACTCAATCGACCACAAATCATCAACTAACTTGCGTATTTCAACCACTTACCAAAACGGGCAGCAACTATGCAAACTTAATGATACTTAAAAAGAATTCGATTTAATCATATTCAACATCAAACACAATCAAACAATATTATGATTCTCAATTTACAAATCAATAACTCGACTTTTACACAATCCAAGCTCAAGATAAGAATAATAGAATTCACAATAAGTTCTAAACCTTTGAAACCAAACTCGGGCAGCAACTACGTGATCTATTATCATGCAATAAAATCGGCTCAACATGACCAAACTCTCACGAGAACATACCGACATCACAAACAAACTTCAACATTTGAAAAAAACTCAAACATCATCAAAATCTCCTTCAAGTGGCTTAAACACCAAGACGAAATCAACATTGATACACAAGTATAAACAAACTCATGGTTTTCAATTAAATTCGAAGAGGGAACAAAACATGATCGATTTGAAGTTTCAAACATGATGTTAGAATCCGGACAGCCATGTACACTTGTGCGTAGAAAATTGATTACAATTCAAACAAAACAAAGTCGGCAGCCGCTACATAAGTTTCTGGTTTTGACTTACACACGATTAACGTGGCATCCTCATCACCTTCATCGAAACTACACACTTATCACCATCCATATTTAACATGAATCGAAACGATATCGACCGTATCACAGATTTACGTCAAAACCCTCTTTCAATTTAAAGGACCAAACAAGATGATGTTCCAACAGTTTCTCGGTTAGTTTCTTCGTGAATAATCACGGAAACATTGAACCTTCATCGAAACAAACATTATAACGCATCAAAGTTTCTCGGAATTTGCCACGACACTTTCATTCAAACATCGATCTAACACAATATCAAGCAATCACATAATGAAAATCTCACTGACAAACAGAAACAAAATTGCAACAAAATTTCCACTCATATTCAACACGATAAAACAGCTACATCGCAAATTATCATGAGAAATGTGTTTCAATCAATTCACTAACAGCAACTTAATCACTTGAATGAAACGAACAGGATATAAAAAGAGATTGAACGTTACCTAAAGCTGAAAGTCATGATATGTTGCGATGATGCTGAGTTGAGAAAACAAATTGGAAACGGAAGCTGTTGATGAGGATGGATGAAACCTCGGAAGATGCATAAGTATGAACGTTTTGACAAAATCTGGAGAGTGATGTTGGAGAAGAGAACAATGAAGTGACAGGTTATATTTTATTGAAGGTCACGATGTCACAACTCTGGGCATGCTCATTGATGGGCTCGACAGTAAGGTAATACTCAACCATATTGTCGACGGAAACCAGGTCGTCCACAATAGTCATCATAATTTGAAGTTTCTTGATACCGTACCCAACAGGAACAAGTTTAGATGCACCCCATAGCAAGCCATCCAACTTGACAGATCTCATTGCTTCTTCAAGCTTTTTCATGTCGGTTTCATCATCCCACGGCTTCACATCCAACAATACAGATGATTTTCCACTCTCTTTCTTTTTGCCAGAAGCCTTCACAGCTGCTGCGCGTTCCTCAGATTTCAACGATACGGATCCGTGCAGCTAAGGCATCTAAGAGAAGCATCCTTCCAGAGAGTAATTCACCAACAGAAGCAGCAATCTTAATCGCCTCAAGATCTTGGAGACAGCCAATTATACCAGGAACTACTCCAAGTACTCCACCATCGGCACAACTTTGGCATGCTGCTCTAGGTGGTGGGGTTGGAAAGAGGCATCGATAACAAGGACCATCATTGTGATTGTAGATAGTGAGCTGAAAACGAAAATGGGTCCACTGATGGGTTTTGACCGTGAAATGTATTTCTGCGGTGTTGAAAACAAAATAACTCGATTTTTTGGTGGCTTGGGTGAAGAGAGTGGTTTCGGAGAGACGGAGTGAGTGGAGGTTAAGCGGCTGACAGATTGATGGCTGTTGTTGGTGGAGGATGAGAGGTGGAAATGGAAGGGATGAAGGTTTACGGAAGTGATGGAGGGTGTTGTTTTTGGAAAGAAAGCAGAACAGTGGAGTAAGTTGTGAGGATAGTGTTGAATGAGGGAATGGATGATGGTGAAGATGCAGCGGCGGTGAATGAAATAGAGAGTGAGGTTGAGCGGAAGCGAGGACGGTGGGAGCAGTGGAGAGACAGAGGTAGATGGAAAGCTGTTGTGAGGAATGACAGCGGCAGAGATGAAGGTGACGATGGAGGAGTGTTACGGTGAGATATCTGTTTGGAAGAAGGCTGGTAGGTGGTATAAGGGGGTTTCGAGATGGTGAACAGGAAGAGAGTTCCGGAACAGTGATGAAGGGTAGGGGATGTATAGCGTGTGAAGAGGGACGAGGAAGGTGATAAGGTGGGGGTTACGAAGACGGCGAAGAAGGCAGTGGAGTGTTGTAAGGCGGAGAGTGAAGATTCAAGGTGATTACGGTTTGTGTTGAATGAAGTGAGAATGGAAGATGGACAATGGCCCAAATCCGCCTCTTTCTTTTTCTGCCTCACATTTTCGTTTTTCAAATTTTGGCCCCCCTTGAACAATAAATTATAACACATATATACCCAATAAATTAGGGTTTAGCAATTTTTGATAATGCCTAAAATGCCCTTCTGATGAATTGGATCCAAAAGCCCAATAGATTAAAAAGAAATCTATCCAACAACATTTTTATTTTGATTTTTTGGAGGTGAAAATTGGACACTTAAAATTGTTAAAATGATAAAAATTTGGACAATAAAATATCCGAAAAAATAAAATAAATCTATTAAAATAAATTAGGGGTTTCATAGATTAAATAAAAATTATTGAAATAATTAAAATCAAAATAAAACGATAATGAAGAATACCTGATTTTAAAACACTCACAGTTAAAAACGAGACTTCGAAACGTGTCGAAAAATTAGAGAGATCACATTTTCATGATCTATGCGACACGTAGATTCATAAAGCAGTGAGTTAGAGGCGAAAGTTTGAAATATTTTCCCGCTAATTTTCCGCACAGTGCCGAATCGCTTTTAACAGTCTGTTTGTAAAACCAAAATATCGATATCATCGACTTATAAATCAACTTAAAATGACACAGTAAACAGGCAAGGAGGTAAAACTGAATGGAGTGAAATAACGGGTATTTCATAACCATAAAATGATGCAAATATCGATTTAAACTAACTTTTGGTCAATTTAAATACGACGAAATGATGCATATGCGATGTGTAAATGACTGTTTAATGTCAATGACCTAATGGAAGTATATGCAGGTGAATGTGATGCCTAAACCAGATAAAATCTTGATAGGAGGGCAAATTTTGGAGTGCAACAGTTGCCCCTATTTAATCGTCTTAAACCTGAAAGTGAAATTGGCACTAGCCTTTTGAACTTTCAAGGTAGGAGAAGATTAAATACTACAAGAACCCAAAAATTTGCGCTCCGAAGAACAAGTGGAAATATTTTTGGCATTTTTTTTCTTTTTGATAATTTTGACTTTCTATATTTTTTTGTGATTTTTTTTTGAACAGTGGGATTTGGAACAAAGATTCTGGTATGTCAGGTAAGGATATTAGACATACACTGGAAAGAGACCGACCGAAGACGACTCTAACAAAGGTTTCGAAATATACATGCCCGGTAAGGATATTGGACACATAAAGATCGAATATACATGTTCGGTAAGGATATTGAACACATATAGAGAGCATATGTCAGGTAAGGATATTAGACATACACCGGAAAGAGACCGACCGAAGACGACTCTAACAAAGGTTTTGAAGTATACATGCCCGGTAAGGATATTGGACACATAAAGATCGAATATACATGTTCGGTAAGGATATTGAACACATATAAGGAGCATATGTCAGGTAAGGATATTAGACATACACAAGAAAGAGACCGACCGAAGACGACTCTAACAAAGGTTTCGAAATATACATGCCCGGTAAGGATATTGGACACATAAGGATCGAATATACATGTTCGGTAAGGATATTGAACACATATAGAGAGCATATGTCGTAAGGATATTAGACATACACTGGAAGAGACCGATCGAAGACGACTCTAACAAAGGTTTCAAAATATACATGCCCGGTAAGGATATTGGACACATAAAGATCGAATATACATGTTCGGTAAGGATATTGAACACATATAGAGAGCATATGTCAGGTAAGGATATTAGACATACACCGGAAAGAGACCGACCGAAGACGACTCTAACAAAGGTTTCAAAGTATACATGCCCGGTAAGGATATTGGACACATAAAGATCGAATATACATGTTCGGTAAGGATATTGAACACATATAAGGAGCATATGTCAGGTAAGGATATTAGACATACACAAGAAAGAGACCGACCGAAGACGACTCTAACAAAGGTTTCGAAATATACATGCCCGGTAAGGATATTGGACACATAAAGATCGAATATACATGTTCGGTAAGGATATTGAACACATATAGAGCATATGTCGTAAGGATATTAGACATACAGGAAAGAGACCGACCGAAGACGACTCTAACAAAGGGTTTCGAAATATACATGCCCGGTAGGGATATTGGACACATAAGGATCGAATATACATGTTCGGTAAGGATATTGAACACATAAGGATCGAATATACATGTTCGGTAAGGATATTGAACACATATAGAGCATATATGTCGTAAGGATATTAGACATACAGGAAGAGACCGATCAAGACGACTCTAACAAAGGTTTCGAAATATACATGCCCGGTAAGGATATTGGACACATAAAGATCGAATATACATGTTCGGTAAGGATATTGAACACATATAGGAGCATATGTCGTAAGGATATTAGACATACAGGAAAGAGACCGATCAAGACGACTCTAACAAAGGTTTCGAAAATATACATGCCCGGTAAGGATATTGGACACATAAAGATCGAATATACATGTTCGGTAAGGATATTGAACACATATAGAGAGCATATGTCAGGTAAGGATATTAGACATATACAGGAAAGAGACCGACCGAAGAAGACTCTAACAAAGGTTTCGAAATATACATGCCCGGTAAGGATATTGGACACATAAAGATCGAATATACATGTTCGGTAAGGATATTGAACACATATAGGGAGCATATGTCAGGTAAAGATATTAGACATACGCAAGAATGAGACTGACTGGAGCAGACTCACTGGGGAGAAGATATATGTAATGGTAAAATCGTCGATTGAAGACGAATTCACGGGGAAAGAGGCCAAACAAAGGGGACTCTAGCAAGGATTGCCAAACTACGTTGGACTTTAAAAGGTTGCAAATGTGCAAGAAATACCATATCCCTCAGGCCAACGGCGGGGTGTAATTCTTCAAGAGTGGCAATTATATGAATTACCACACACCAAGTATGGATACTCAATAATTGAGAAGCAAGAAAGGTTAGACACCGACTCTTACTCGCACTCTAACGACAGAGGCAAACACGGGTAAGATAACCGACAATAAGAATTTGCAAAAAGCAAGACGCTTGGTAAATGAATTGAATTTGAATGATGTGAGAGACCGACACGGGGTCAAAAATGCAGATAACAACAACAAGAAGAATTTCTTGAGGGAACTCTGACTGGGAATACCACTTGGGGATATTTGGATTGACTTTCTCTTCGGAGACGCAAAAGGTACTCGAGAAACACTTTAATCTGGCTTATGCTTAGATGCATGTTTGAGATTATATTTTTTTTAGCGTAATGCTCCATATATCAATGGAAATGCTACACGCTTTTGAGGATGCTATGCAATGCAATGATGCATGTTTTAATATTTCATCCAGGACTAAAAGCAATTTGTGAGCTGCCGAGGAAACATCAACCATCCATGAATTGAATATAAATCATCTGGCCTTTATCAAAGAGATGACAGTCTGGACCCTGACAGGGGGATTGTAGAATAGAAGTATCAACTTTCAATGATCTGCATCACTGGGGAAGTAACTCTTGGAGATTAACATTCATCTGGGATGATAACCATGTCGCGTAGAGTTCCTGATTTCAATAACTCTGGATTACGAGCTCTTGCAAAAGAGGGGTCGACAACATCTTCCGGCACAAGTGAGCCTTTGAAAATGATCTTGCTGGTGTAAGCCGCTCTTTGCAATCTTCCGCGTCGGGGAAAGAATTATAGCATTCGAAGGGCACACATATGCCATCGATAACTCTTGTTGGAGATAAAGAAACTTTGTCAGTTGATCAATGCTCAGGTGTATCATTCCCTTTATTTAAAAATCTTTGGATAACAAAATCTTGATCTCTGATGAGCTGAGGATAACGATCCTGACTTGAATTGGAGATATTGATCTTGAACTTCTGATGGAGAAATCCAACACAGACTTAGATCTCTGATGAGCTGAGGATGAAGATCCTAACTTCCATTCAAAATCAACGGTTGTTTAGCTTGCGCCTGGACTTGACCTGGTTAATTATGAGGTGGAGGAATGCCCCTACATAATGCTTCGCCCCAATCTGTAGGGATTTTGAAGAAAAATAGCCTCGAGAAAGCTTCTTGAGATCTGTACCGTCAAGGTAAACTGCCCCAATATTATAAACTTGGAAACACTACCCCTGGCTAACCAAAGGTAAAGAAGGTTTCAACCATGCTCGGGTAAATGCCCCTGATTGCTCAACACTTTGAGAGGTTCTCTGAATCTCGACATAAATGCCCCAGATTAACTGATCTTTGAAGATATCACCTACTCAGGGTGGTTAACTTACATCTTGAAAGTAGGCTACTTCATAACCTTACTTCTTGACTCGAACTGCTTTGTGCTCAATCAGATACTTGAAGCAATATGTCTTTCAGGACAATCAAATTATACGTCCGATGCTCAATATGCAAGCTCGCTTGATGTTTAAGCACTTATCTATATGCAAAGAATGTTTTATTCTACGAATGATGATTCTAATGCAAAGTTCATGTTTGTCTTGAAGTTTAAAAAAAAATCTTTTATTGAAAGGATGTCGAAACATCGACTCTTTTTTGTGAAAGATTGAGTGATACCAACTCAAATGTTTAGCAAGCCTCCTAGGAGTCAGGTTACCGTATTCTTGTAACAAATTTGCTTTCGAATTAACCCATGCTTCAATTAGGACTTTCAAGGGTTGTAACGTGGTCTGGTTCACAGTTTTACAAAAAAAGTTTTAAGGCTCAAAATATTTGGTGCCCTCCCATTCTCCGTGATGTTCTCCATTCCTACATTCAGATAACTTAATGCGAGCATTCATCTCTTATGAGAAGTTTATGATGCAGTTGAGGAACCACAGAGGTTTCTTGGACACGACAGTCACTCACCTTTGCTTTTGGTGTTTGATCACACGCCTTTGTTCTTTTGATGAGGATTTTATTTTGTTTTGTAATCCTTTTTTTTCTTTTCTTTTGCCATTTTTGCCTAAGCGACTTATTATGAAGTTTCGACTTAGCGGGCTTTTTGTCACCTTTTTTATCACTTTTTTTTTGTTGAACAAGTCGTGTGATCTTGCACCCTTGTTTGATTTGAGGTGACTATGACTGCTTGAATCCTTGGCGGATGAGAGATAACAATTGTGGTATCGTCATCTGTTGGTTTTCCGATGTGCAAGAAATAACCACTACGGTTTCAACCTCTTTAATGCACATTGTTGATAGACGAAGATTGACCATTGCGGCTTGACCTTCCTCAACCTTTTGAAGGATAACCATCCTTGCATGGGCACTCTTGATGAGTTTTGAACGCTTAATCGGGTTAACTGAACACTACCCTACCCTAGGTTAAAAAATAAGGGTTTTCTCTGAACAGAAAAGAAACTCCTACTTCGAGGCTCAAAAGGGGTTAACGAGGATTTCACTCCCTTATATCTCCGGTGTTTGGGAATTTGAAACAAGGCCTGTACATCGTTAGCAGGGTTTTTACTCGAAAGCATAACGTTTGAGATTCTTAGTAAATTATTCATCATCCTCCCTACAGAGGTGTTGCTTTATTAATAAGAGTTGAATATCAAAAGCATAGTAAAACAAATATGAGTGAATACGAATGGATCAGTTCAAGACAAACATATTCAATGCATTATGATTAGCAAGTTTTTGCATACAAGAAAGTACTGAACAAAACAAGAAAGATTACAAATGAGCATGCAAGATGAAACTAGAAATCTCCATGTTGAGGAGACTAGTCTCCGTATGGATTTCTTGCTTTAGAAGATGCACTTTGTAATTGTGGCGTTCTCTGAGTCAAAAGAGAGTTCAATTGATGCGTAGGTCCTCTGGAGTGAATGTGATGGCTTTGGAATCAACAAGCTTCTGAATTGTGCCTTTGAAAAGATTACATCCTTCAATTGTATGGCCAGGTGCCCCATAATGGAACTCACAGTAGGCATCAGGATCATATCCCAAAGGATACGGAAAAGGAGGTGTCCCGAGCTCTTTTAACTCCACCAAAGAATGTTGGAGTAGGTGAGAGAGCAACTCACGAGGAGGCATAGGGATTGAATCATGCACTTTTCTTGGCCTTATTAGATTCTTCCCACCTCGCTGTTGACGATTTTGTCGATAAGCCTGTCGTCGAGGAGCATTCTGCTGCTGGGGAGCATATTGAACGGGTGTTTGACAAACAGTTGCAACACAGATTTGTGGAGCACACTGATTAGAAGTAGCTTTTGTCACCTGATTAGGAATTTGAAGTAGCTTTTGTCAACTCGATTTTCAAAAATCATTTAAAATGAATTTTCAAAAAAACAATGAAATCGCCACCTAATTTTATTTGTTCTAGAAAGAACGGGGAAATATAGATAAAACCCACAAAAACCGGATAAGGCGGTCTACAAGACCAAAAAGCATGGATTCGGGAGTCGGTTACGCAAGAGGAAGGTATTAGCACCTCTTACGTCCATCGTACTCGATGGGACCCATTTAGTTCAAAATGTGTTTGTGTGTGTGTAATCGCTAATTTCTAAGTCATGAATAAGAAAGAAGAAAACGGGATTTGTTTGTTATTATTTTGAGTTTGACACGGTTTCGAAACCGCGTGCCTACGTATTCCCTCGTGCAATGGGAAAGTCAAAACTCCGTAGTTCTTGTTGAAAATGTCTTGGATTGTTTGTATTAATTTTAGAAGAAAATGTTTTTGGTTTTTGATAATCGCATATGAGCGAAAAAGGATTTGAATGGGTTGAATTGATTTTAATGGTAGATGACAAGTACCAAAACGTCGGGATATCCTCTAACGATTCGATATTCGAGATTGGTGATTGAGGTCAACCGATCTTCTCTCATCCAAAATCTTTATTATGAAAGGAGTGAGGTGAAACAAAGTTCACTTTTTATTAAGTGTTATGGAATAAAGTATTCGAGTCATTGGGTTACCCTCTAATGGCCCAAATACTTTACATTTTTTTAATTAAATCGTTGGGCGAACCTCTAACAATTTAATTAAGTACCATAAC
This sequence comes from Vicia sativa, assembly GCA_021764765.1. Taxonomy (NCBI): domain Eukaryota; kingdom Viridiplantae; phylum Streptophyta; class Magnoliopsida; order Fabales; family Fabaceae; genus Vicia; species Vicia sativa. The sequence goes on from CM038794.1 coordinate 168,675,296, forward strand.
ACTATATTTTTTTGTTTTTGTAGAAAAATTGATTTTTGAAAACAAATTCAATTAATTAATTTAATTCGAAAGTGTTTTAAATGTTCAAGTGTATGGAATAAAGTATTCGAGTCATTGGGTTTCCCTCTAATGGCCCAAATACTTTACATTTTAATTAAATCGTTGGACGAACCTCTAACAATTTAATTAAGTACCATAACACTATGTTGAAAATTGCGGCGTTGGACGTAGAGAAATGATATTTCGGGTTATGGTTAACCAAGTATATGGACTTGATTAACCATGAGACCCTGGTGCATGGTGATTGGTATATGGACCAATTATTTTTCGGGTTATGATTAATCAAGGCAACGAGGGCCCTAATTAACCTCGTGAGGATGGCCATGCCCATCCCCAACCATGAGACCCTTAGGGAATTTGGTGTGGGTAACCAAAAATGAGAGAGCGGAGGCGTTGTTGATTTTATATTAATTTGAGAGTGAGTGTACGATCGTGAAATAAACATGCAAGCGGACAATGTAATAGCGAAAAATAAAAGAAAATAAATTAACACACAATACAAATCGGAATTTAAATAATTATTAGTATAGATATTCTTTTACTTGATGAAAAATCAATTAACAATTTAATTGGTAATTCAACAAATAAAAAAACTACCATATGCCAAAATATTATTTAATACATCATTATATATAAAAACTTGCATAATAATTGAATTTAAAGAGAAAAGTTTAGGAATGGGCCTGTTTGAAGCTTTAAACTGGAGGGTGTGAGTAGCAATCTGAGCCCAAGCCCAAAACAATGCTGCTGGATCTTGTGTAGAAGCTCCATGGATCATATTTGTGTTCTGCTATTCTGGATCGCTGGATCTGAACTTCAACAGATCTGATGGTTGATGGCAGGAGAGTGCAAGATAGATACCATACACATACATACACCAGATTCGAAAATAGACCAAACAGGTGGTGACAAGTGTCACCACCTAAACTAACCAACATGGCTAAACATACTAATATCTTCTTAAACTCATTCTATATTATAAATTATAAAAATATAACACTAATACTAAAATAATAAAGAGAAAATAATACTAACATAAAAAATGAGAATAATAAAAATGAAATAAAATAAAAAAAGGTTCAGTTTATTCTTATTATATTATTATACATTATATTTTCCTTAAATTATATAAAAAAACTAACTTAGTTTTATTACAAACTTTACAATATCTTAGATACCTAAATAAAACTAGATATATTAATAACTAAACTTAAGTTTTTTTATAAAATAAAATAAAATCTATTTTTTTTTATTTGATTCAGAAACTAAATCAGATTTTTTTTAAAAGAAAAACAAACACAGGGAAGTTGTGGTTATATATTTACTAAAAGAAACTATTTATAAAAAAAACTTTGGTTATATATTTTAAGAAAAAAACAAACCACGATTAAATTGTGGTTAAAGTCTTAAACAGAAAAAAAAAAGAGGAACCGCTACGTTCAACTCTTCGTGTCTCTCAGATGCATGCAAATCCTCTCATCCTCACAGAACCGATCTCTCGTCCTCTCTTTGTAAACCCTAAACGCCGCTCATCTCACCGTTCCTCGCCGCGACTCTCGTTCGTTCTCATCCTCACGATCGCTCATCGTCGCCGTCGCCGCTCTCGTTGTCGGATCCTCACCGATCGCTCGCGGTTCTGATCCTCTCTCTCGTCTCGCCGGAAACTCGTCTCTCCGATTCTCGTTCTCTCACTCGATCTATCATTGCCGCGACTATCTCTCTCTGTCGTTGCTATTTTGTTATCTGATATTGCTATTGTTGTTTACAGGTTTGGGAATGGAAAAGGGAGTGAAACCCTAACTCCTAACAGTGATGATATGAGGAAACATGAATGTCGGGAAAAGGAAAGGAGGAACAGAAGACGGTGGACGGCGGCTTGACCGCAACCCCGGTGAAATCTCCTCTTTTTTTACCTTAAGCTTTGCTTCTTCCTCGTTATATCTCTTTCTGAAGGATTTCTTTCTGGAAAATGATGATGGGTCTGTAGATAGGTATTGTTCTGTGTTTGGTTTTGATGAATGTGTTCTGGGTTTTGGCTTTGATAACTGTTGTTCTGGGTTTATGATGGACACTTTCTGGGTTTTGGCTTGGCAATCTTTGGTATGCTGTTAGGGTTTGGTTACTGACGAATTCGGCTAGGGTTTTGTGAATAGTAGTTCCCTTGTGTTAAAACTTCAATCCTTTTATACTGTCAGCACTTAGGGTTTCTTTGTTCTGATCTTTTGAAAAAACAAGGCTTTGTTTGCTTGATGGGCTTGCATCAATTGGTATTGGGCTGATATGTTTTGATTTTTTGGCTGTTCTGTGCTACATTTCTGATATGTTAGGCTGCTGGTGTATTGATGTCTTGGTTGTGTAATGCTGTTTTTGGTAAAACTTGCCCGAAAAGGTGTATACCCTTGCTGCCCTGTATAAAACTCTTGTACTGTTATGCCAAAACTGCTTTTCAACAGCTGCTTTTCCTCATCTTCTTTCCACACCTCCTATTGTGAACCAAGGGTGCCCTTGTGGATTTGCAATAGCAAGTTTATGGCCGATGATTTGTATATGAGGCCCCGGTTTTGAACGATCGAAACCCTTGCACAACCTGATTCCGGAAAGAAAATCCTAATGATGAGATAGGATTATGTATTCTCTTGTATTATGTTTATGTTTGGATTTCTTGATCATTTGCTAATCATATTCTTTGCTTTGTTTTCATGAATTGCAAATGACGGTGAGGATGGATGGTAGAAAGAAAGCTTTGAGGAACACAAAGGCGAACCAAGACCCTTGGAAAAGCTTGAAGCGCTTAAGGAACATCAGAAGTTTTAAAGGAAACTCTTCATGTAGTTTAGAACCAAACTTGTATTAATTAGGAGTGCATTGTAATTCAAACTTTGCAATTTGCATTTGAGGATTGACAACTTGTAACACATGTATCTAGACCTTGCATTCTTGTATAATAAAAGAATAATTTGGAAACTCTCGAATTTTTATGAATACAAGATTGAGAATTATGTATCGATTTGAGTTCTAGTTTCAAATTCTTGAATACTACTAATGTGATCTTCAATGTTGTAGCATTTTGTGCATGAAAGTTGAAAATTCATGATGAACCAAACATTCCAAAAAATTGTCATGAACCAAAATTACTTTGGTTAAAACAAATCATGCTGAAGTTTTGATTAGAAATATGCATTCAATTTCAATGTATGACCTTGATTCATGTTCTAAAAAAATGAGGTCTTGAAAGAACTATGAATGGAATTTGAATATGTATTCAATTTTCTAAATCCTCCTTCGAACTCGATAATGCACATTATAAAAGCTTTGAACTTGTGATCCAAAAACCTCGAAATCCAAGTTATCTTGTAATCAAATTAATCCCATTTGAATTTCCCGGCCACAAAGTTTCCATTTTTATCCATTCACGTAGAAATTCGGAGCCTTTTGCTTCTTGAGACAAAAATTGAAACTCTAAGTTTCAAATAAAACTCTTGATCAAAAACCTTAGTCAACTTGACGATTTCATGATTCTTTTAAGAATTGAGCGATAGATTCCACTTGAAATTAATGGAATTATCACCGCGTTTCCAAATTGAACCATACTCGATAGTAGAAAAAGGTTTGAAACCAAACGAATTTCATAAAGAAACTTCTAATTTTCATTGAATGCTTTGAATCTCGTGAGCGATGAACGCGACAGGAAAAGATCTCAACATGCGGCAGTTCGACGTTCGTAAATCTTGTAAACAAGTTCTCTGGATGAAAATCTTCACATACACCCACTATTGCCGAGAGCGAACAAAGCTGACGAGCAAGCCAAACGTACTAGAACTTATATTGTTGGTCAATAAACAGATAATCAATATCCATCCTTTTACATCTTGAATAACGAACTTGAAACAACAGCAAAAACCCAAACTCGTGATGAATTGATCTCCTGAATCAGGAGGTAATGATATTCAAAATAACCAGACTTCCGTAGCTCCATCAAGAACAGACCATTCAATTCAACAATCGAACATCGAGCCCCGAAAACCCACAGATATGAACGGATAAGATTCAATATTAAACCTCGTCGTTTTCCCAATATCCTAGATAGGTTGAAAGCACCACAACTTTTCTGTTCAACGGAGAATCTTTGGGAATCAACTCCAACCCGTAACCATAGAACCAGTGGTATGAATGCATGTGAGTGTCATGATAGATGCGAAGCCTAAACCAGATAAGATCGAGATAGGAGGGCAAATTTTGGGGTGCAACAGGTATCCCTCTGACAGCCTCCATGGAAATGATCTTTTTCATCCCTCTGAGATGCAAATGACCAAGTTTTTGATGCCACAATTTCACCTCCTTTTCATCTTTGTCTGTAGAGCACACAGAAGACAGGTTGGTGTTCTCAGACTCCCACATGTAGCAGTTGTCCTTTGATCTGAATCCTCTCATAACCACTTCTTGTTTTTCATTGATTACAAGACATTCAGACCTAGTGAAGTTGACTTTGAATCCCATATCACATAGTTGACTTATGCTTATGAGATTAGCAGTCAAACCTTTTACCAGCAACACTCCATTTAGGTTTGGAACTCCAGAACAGTCTAAGTTTCCAACACCTTTGATTTCTCCTTTAGCTCCATCCCCAAAAGTAACAAAACTGGTAGAATGAGGTTTGACATCATTCAGAAGGTTTTTGATTCCAGGTCATATGCTTAGAACACCCACTGTCAAAGTACCAGTCTTCCTTGGCAGACACTCTAAGGGAAGTGTGAGCTATCAAAGCTGCAGTCTTCTTCTTCCACTGTTGAGTGTATGGTACCTTGTTGGTCTTAGGCTTGGCATAAGGAACTTGATTAGGATATCCATGTAGTCTAAAGCAAAAAGGATTTATGTGTCCAAATCTCCCACAATAATGACATCTCCACCTTTGAAACTTTTTCTTCATATTTCTCTGATCTTGATGCTGAACCCAATGTTGTGACATCTACTTTGACATTGGTTTATTAGGTCTGTTCTTCTTTTTGTTATCAGCAAATTTCTTTGCATCCACATGTCCTGACCAAACCTATTTCCTGCCTTATGTTGTAACATCTGCTTTGACATTGATTTGCCAGGCCTGTTCTTCTTCTTCTTGTCACCAGCAGGTTTCTTTGCAGCCTCATATCCCAGACCATGCTTATTTCCTGCATTCTGTCCAAGCTGAAGGATTTCCTCCAACTTATCAGTACCAGATGTCAGCATCTTGACTGACTTAGACATCTGATCAAGTTTGGAGTTCAACACTATAATTTCACTATTGAGGTGACTTATAGTAGCAGTGTTTTCCTTCTTCTCAGCCTCTAATTTCACATTTTCAGCTTCCAACTTCACAATCAGCTTTTTCTATTTCTCATTCTGCTGACATACTTCACCACTTCTTACACACAGCTTCTTGTAGGTTTCAGCAAGCTCTTCAAATGTCACTTCCTCATCACTAGAATCCACATCAGAATTGCACACTCTAGAGAGAGAGCAGTGACAAGTTTGGCTGCTTCTTCTTCAGATTCACTTCCTGAGTCACCATCAGACCAAGTGACAGCCATTCCTTTCTTTTGTTTCTTTAGAAAGGTAGGACATTCAGCTCTAATATGCCCATATCCTTCACAACCATGACACTGGATTCCTCTGCTTTGACTTCCCTTTTCTTCTGACTTGGATCTTCTGCTGGAGTCATAAGATCTGCTAATGCCAGATGGAATATTCTTGACATTGGACCTTGACTTGGGATCAATTTTCTTGATGAGTTTGTTGAACTGTCTTCCAAGCATAGTTATAGCTTCAGATATCTTCTCTTCATCATCCTCCTTGCATTCCTCTTCAGTATTGGATACAAGGGCTATGCTCTTGTTCTTCCTGTCAATATTTTCACTGATTCCCATCTCAAATGTCTGAAGAGATCCAACAAGTTCTTCAACCTTCAAGGTGCTGATATCCTGAGCTTCCTCTATAGCAGTCACTTTCATTGCAAACCTTTTAGGCAAGGATCTAAGAATTTTTCTCACCAGCTTTTCTTTTGACATCTTTTCTCCCAGTGCTCCTGAAGTGTTGGCAATCTCCAAGATATTCATGTGAAACTCATGAATGGTCTCATCTTCCTTCATCTTCAAATTCTCAAATTTGGTAGTGAGCATCTGAAGTCTTGACATCTTCACCTTGGATGTCCCCTCATGAGTAATTTTGAGAGTGTCCCAAACATCCTTGGCCAGCTCACATTGATGTACTAGTCTGAAGATATTTCTGTCAATTCCATTGAATAAGGCATTCAATGCTTTAGAGTTGCCCAGAGCTAGCTCTTCTTCTTCTTTGCTCCATTCTTCTTGTGTTTCGAGCAGTAGTCCCATCTTTCTCAAGCTTGGTAGGATGTTTCCATCCTTTGTCGTGACTCTCCAAGCTTTAATATCCATGACCTCAAAAAGCAATCATACGGTTTTCAAGAATCATAATTAGATCCATCCGATGGGTGGTCTACCTCAAATCCTCCTTCCTTATCCATAACGCCGAAACTATTATCCCTAGATCTCACCCGAAATAACAGGCGGTGCCCGCCCGATACCAATTGAAATTCACGCGGATCGTGATGTCACGAGAGAATGTTATTACACGATGTCGACACTGCTAACAATTCACACAAGAAATTCAAGCAGATAAAGAACACAATAAATTGTTTACCCGTTCTGTGTAACTACACCTACATCCGGGGCTACCAAGCCGTGGAGGAAATTCACTATTAGTAGAATTAATTCAGGAATAAACCAACCAGTTTATCTCCTTCACTTAAAACCTACCCAATGCAACTTCAATCTAAGTCCTACTTAGACCTGAGTTCCTACTCACTCCCCCTCAATCACAGCAGTGATATCAACCTATTGATTAATTGAATTGTGAAGACACTCTTCAATAAACAAACTTGATCTTGCTTCAAAGCTTTAATCAAGAGACACAACACTCGTGCTTCAAAGTTTTGAGTGATAAACTACCCTTACAACCAAATCCTAGTCCAAAGCACTTATCAATTGATAATTACTTGGCTCACAAGAGTAACTAGAATTACACAAATTACAACCTGTTAAATCTTCAATACAGTCCAGAGGCGCAGCAGCAGTGTAAGGGTTCTTTTCCTATTATAGAAGCAGTCCTGAAACTTCAGTTTCGGGCTTCCATAATAATAGCTAGGGTTCACTTAATTAATCCTAAAGACTTGGTCTTTTTAACAACCAATTTAGGTTTAACTAAGATTAACCAATTAGCCACGTGAGCATGTAATCTAATAACATAAAACAATAAAACAGCTCAACAAACTTCCTGAAAACTCTCGGAAAAGCAGTTCAGCGATAAATGTCACACAGAATGTCATAACATCGGTTATGACATCAGTCAATCTTCTACGGAATTCCAGCACAGTACTTGCTTCCAGTTCTGAGTTGTATTTGAACATCCTTCTCATGTAGGATTTATCTTCAACTCTGAATGTCATGACATTGTCTTATCCTAGTTTTACCAAAAAATTAATGCCAACATAAAAACACTTACACTATTTGTGCAAGTCCTGCTCTCAATCAAACATAGAAACGACAAAATCTTTAACATTGACATGAATCCACTTCCATGCCAAATTAATAACCGAAGAAACCTAGTGCTTAACTGTCAAGCAGACATATCTAAAAATATTTCAAATAACACAAACCATATAATGTCAGATATATACTAGACCTTTGGACACCAACTTCCCTTCCCCTAAACCAAAATCAACTGAAACACCCCTAAGAATGTCATAGGCGAAGATCCTTGCCGCCCCACTCACCTAAAGACCTTATACTAAAGGACATAAGTAACCTCACAAAACACAAAAAGTTGGTCTACTAATTCCACCTGACCATCACTCAAGACACACCCCACAACACCACCAGTCAATATAATCTGATACCTAAGAAGATTTTGCCTTGCCGATAATTTATTATGAATTAACTGACAAGAGAACATAACCACTATAGAAGATGCCCAACTCTTCCGAATTATAGAAAGTCCCCTAAATACCACATCAGACCTATTCTTTGTCGGACTTCCCAGAGAAGTAATGTAACTATAAGTGGCTTTCATCGAGAAGCCACCAATCATGTTTGGACTCTAGACTCAAACATTCTCCTTACTAAACCTCCTTACCAGACATCCTCCAAAAGAACTCACCACCTAATTTTTTTACTCATGGATAAGAAATAAACAGTCAAAAGAGACACACAACAAGGTTATGCCAACCTAAACATCATGTCAAAACCTAGTCAGTTGTCCATCCCCAAACCTCTTGAAACAGAAGGTGGAAAACCAATCAGACTCTGAATTAGGTGGAAACCTAAGAAGTGAGACCCTTCTCCGCCACTGAGAAACCCTCAAAGGATCCCAAACCCTACCCTCTATCACCGAACAAAAACAATGAGAGTCGTACCTAGCAGATCAAATACATCTCGAATATGAAGGCTCATTGTGAATAATCCTTTGCCTCTATTTACTTAGCAAAGCAAGGTTAACAAGCTTGAGATCAGTAACACTTAAAGTGTCGGCCCTTTTGGGCTTGCACACATTCACTCACTTCACCCAGATAATGATATCACCCATATAGAAAACACTTATATAAACCAACCAACTTCTACCTAATTGAAATCGAAATCTTCATAAAATACAAAAAAGAACACTGAAATAAAGTTCAACACTGAATTCAGCAGAATCACCCTTCTTCCAACGATCATAAATATATTCCTCCATGGAGCTAATATCTTAGAGGCAAAATGAACTAAAGGATCCCTAGTCTCTTTCTTCCTCAGGTTTGCACCGACTAGAAGCTTGGGATACTTAAAGGGAATAAAACCATCTTATAGTTCAAAAACAACTCAGCCCTATAAAAATAAATTGTCTCACATTAACACCTTACATGCAATTTTTAGAGAAATTTGTTTTAGGCCAGAGGCAAGCTTAAAACTTATTTGCATCATCTTAAGAGTCTAAAGGTTATCAACAAACGGAACCCCCACAAGAACCGTGTCATTTGCATACTGGACATGAGACACTTGTAATCCTTCACTCCTAACCTTAAACCCTTAAAAAAAATCCAATCAAAATCGCTCTTTTCAAAGCAGCGCTAAGAACCTCAACCACAAACAAAAAAAGAAGGGTGTCAACGGGTCCCTTTCTTAAGAAACTATTGGATATTGATCTCCTCTGTTGGATTCACATTCACCAACATAGAGAGGTTACCCGAGAAGACATAAGCGCTAGTCCAGGCCCTTAACCTACCATCAAACTCAAATCTCACCAACAAGAATAGAAGAAAATAATATTTAGAAAATAACGTGCGAAAAAGTAAAAGTTAATGGAAGGGAAAAGAACATCAGATATTATAGATGTTCGGTCAAAATAAAAATACTTAATTCTCTCCCCAAGATTTATTTCTTAAAAGTATCCCATAAACTTAAGATCTTTTAGTAGGTTAAACTCTCGATCCCCCCTTTTTCAAGAAAAAATGAAGTTTATGGATAACTTCTAACCAAATAGTTGACAATGAGAGAAGCGGCAAGTCTTCCTTCCAAATGGAAGATTGAAGAAATTAGTCTTCCTTCCCAATAGAACTTTGGGAGCTTTTAACATCAGACTTTGATCATGAAACGAACTTCGGTTTTATACCGGGCTAACTAAGAACCAAAGATATTTTAACATCGGGCTTATCTCGAACCTTACCAAGCTTCTAATAACGGGTTAAGATCAAACCTAATATTGGGTTTATATCGGACTAACCAAGATCCTATAAGATTTTATCAGCAGGATGATCTCGAACCTAAATGGAAACTTGTTCACACAAATCCCAAACCAAACCTTTTCACGGGTTTAGCTTCAAACTCAAATAAATAAATCCCTAAATAGATGAATTGTTCAACTAAGGTAAAAACAAAACTTCCTCGGGTGAACTTACAAATCTACACTTTCAAAAATACAACATCCTCATTTGTAAATTGCTTCCTCGAAAGCACTATGGCAAAACTTTTAGTGAAAGAAATATTTTAGAGAGACTGAGAAGTGGGCTATGAGATTCTCATGTTTCTAGATAAAAAAGTGGGAAGAGACCTATATTTATAGAATATATGTTGGGCCAAAAAAAGGAATAGTTTTTAAGGCTCTTTATAACTTGCCAATCGATTGGCAATATGCACCAATCGATTAGTTATCCTAAAAATAATCGATTACATAGTTAAAAATGATAAGTAATTATATCTAATAGTTATCCATCATTAAGGTGATGTCTTAATCGCTTAGGATTCATTTTTGAGCTCTCCCAATTGATTGGGATAAGGTTCCATCAATTGGAAAAGACCAAATTTTGTCCAAAGTTATTCTGATAACTCCCAATGCATCTGACCTCTGAAAATATTTTTTTGAGAAAAATCAATTTAAAAATTGTTTTAGTGTGTGTGTCTAATTAGCCATATACTTTACCAGAAAATTCTAATGGATTTATAATATATTCACTCAAACATATTTAGGCAAGATTTCACATAGTTTAAGACTTTGTCAAATATCTCACTCTTGTAGACACTTGCTTGAAATTTACTTGAGATGAGGCTTAAGTTATTTTTCCATTTAGGGGCATCATCATATAATCAACTTATCAAGTTCTATTGAGTTGATTGCATATTTAACTGCTTTACACTTGACTTTAGTTGTTTGTCATATCAGAAGCATGTGTCATATTTCGTTGTCATCATCAAAAGCATGTTTTAAAGACTTAACTTGTAAAACAAGGTTCCACGTGCTCGACTAAAAAATTAACTTCCCCATAACCCATATCAGCATAGCAGCCAACATCTTAGCCACTAATTTATACAAAGAACCAAGAGTGATATGCTTGAAATCACCCAAATCCAAAGGAGAGTTAACCTTCGGGATAAAGGACAAAAAAAAGTCAGACATGAAAACTACATTTAAGAAAAAACTAGTAAAACATCTCCAACACATCCGACTTCATGAGCTCATAAAACTTCTTATTGGAGTAAAAACTAAACTCCTCCAAGCACAAAGTTTTGGACCCATCAATCCGAGAGACCACGACTTCTTATTCCTCAGAGGTAAACCTAGAAATAGAGATTTTGTTTCCACCAATGAGAAGTACATAAGGAAAAACCCATCAATGTAAGACTTATAACCCAACAAATCTATGAAGTGCTCTTTAAAAAAATTAGACACCCCCTTCTAACTTCATACACCTTTTTCCAGCCATTGATCCCTTAAACGGAGGGTAATCAAACTAATCCTCCGACATCTTTGCTTAACACAAGCATGTAAATACCCTTAATTCACACCCCCTCCTTCAACCACACGTCTATAAATCTTTGAAACAATTGAGAATCACGATAACGAATTCGCTCCCACAACTCCTAACAAAGTAGGAATCTTTCCTCGAACTCCACCAAAGTCCTAGTATTAATAATAAAATTTTACATGTTGTTCTATAATATTAATATTCATTTTACATGTTGTTTTATAATATTAATAAAATTTGCCTATTTTTTCCAATATTGAACGATAACGAATTTGCTTATTTTACAATAATTTTTGTGTTGAATCTTGATTTTTTATTGAAGTGATTATTAAAAACTGAATTAAACCATAAATGTGGTTTAGTTAAATGCAGTTCATGAACCATAAACGTCCCTAATTTAAATAACATATTTTAAATTGAACTAAAGCATTTTAACAGTTAATTAAATTTTTATTAAAGTGGTTATTAAAAACTGAATTAAACCATAAATGTGGTTTGGTTTAATGCAATTCATGAACTATTAATGCCCCTAATTTAAATAAAGCAAGTTGATGCTACTCGTGAGACTAAAATGTGAAAATAGCAGTAGCATATTCCTACAGCAATAGAATGGACAGTTACTTAAATCACTGGATCATATATTATTGTCTCTAAATTGAGGAATGATGTTCAAGACATTACACTGTACTATGTTATCAATAACATCACAATGAATATTTAAGTTGATAATTACGAAGCCAATCTTCACCTTTTTCATAATAATCCATCCTAGTGAATGTTTGTGTGTGGAAACCCGGGGTTGATGCATAAGCAGACGCACCACGCCATGCATCCATAACCGGATCAAGTGCTCTAATTATTTTTATAGGTGAACCACAGGGTCTGATCATCCGAATTCCAGCTTCGAGACGTTCAATGATGCCGGGGAAAAGAGAACTTCCACCAGTCACAAGTATGGATTTAGTCATTCTCTCTTCAAGCTTTTCGTCGTTACAGGATAACCTTCTCATTGAGACCCCAGCCATCTCATCTAATCCGACTTGATCAACCCCAATCCAGTTTGGACTGAACAAAATTTCAGGGCACCTGAACCTTTCAATCCCAAAAACAATTTGAAAATCTTCTTTTGTGAGCGGACGGACACGTGGCACCTCGGCAGGTTGGGAGCTAGCTGTTTCTACCTTGGGCACAAACGTTGGATCCAACTCCTGCCAAACCAATCATATCAGCATGATTTTTGTGAGACATCAAAAGTCTTTTGATACAAGGAATCTACAATAACCATGCGAAAAACAGGTGCGACAACACAGTATCACATTATAAAAGACAAGACCTAACCTGGAGCCTCGAGGAGATGCGGGCTAGCTCTGTGCTATCCTCATCTGGTTCATCATCGTCATCATCATTATCTTTGCTCATCAACTTGTAAAGTTGCCAATCTTCGTCTTTGGCACCAAATGTATCCTCGCCTTTTCCACGATCAAAGGCAGCAGTAGTCAGCAGGCGCATTCTCTCCCTTTGAGCAGCATTGAGTCTCTCCCCACGGCCAACGCTGCCCGCCAAACCATTCCCATTTGTGGAGGAACCTCCATTTGTCTTGAGCCGTTTACGTTGGTTAAGTTTCTCTGAAAGGTCATTGTAACTGGCACGCAACTGTTCCACGTAAAGCTCCGGGTTCGCCCTACATTAAAAAGGACCAAAAAGCCAATCAGAAACATTTTAAAGCATAAGAAAGCACTACTATTTAGAAGTTTTCAAGCTTTGTCAAATTAAAGTTGTGCTGTCCTAATTATTAAGGTAGAGACTTTTCTCTAATTTGTTCAGAGGCCTAGTAATCTTAAACTAGACAGGTGACTGATCTCTGTCTCACATTTAGATTTTCCTGTTATACTAAACTGAATATCATCTCTTGCTCACATAGATATGCAGAAGAGTAATTTTAATCAAGCTTGAATAAATTGAAGCATGGAACATACAGGCGTCTCTCCTCCTCTAGCTGTTGTTTCCTTCCTCTTTCCTGCTCCTCTTCCTGACGCTTCTGTTTTAATCGCTGCCTCCCATCAGACATAGATTTGATTGACAACTGTTTCCTCTTTTCCAAAAGCTATCAAAAGAGTAAAACCCAATGAATATGGTCAAATTTGCAACGCACGGTTAAAAATATTCAAAGAACTATTTTGGATTTTAAGATTGTGAGCTAATGTGGCTCCGAGTAAAAATTTACAAGCATGTTTAAAGGGTGTGAAGACAGGGAGTTCAATCTCACAATGCACATGATTAAAAAGAAAAAACTGACCTGCTCTGTGGTCAGCATGTCATCAGGGACGTTTATAAGAGTATACTTCTCATTAGGGTCAGTTTTTTCGACTTCATCTTGTTCGCTCTTTTGTTCACCTTTTGCTTTCCGTAACGATTGCACATTTTTATTACGGGCAGATTCTACTTCCTGCCTAGAGACATAGCCAGTCTCTGCTAAGAATGATGGTACATCACTCTCTTGAACATGTCCAAGTTGATTCAAAAGAAACTCCAAACCACGCAACTCATTTTCCAGCTCATTTATTTTTGATGACCTCTTCGCCTCAGCCATTTCCCGCAACCTTTGACCTTGTTTCTCTCTTATTGCTGCCTTTCTTGCAATCTCTTCCTCAGAAGGAGGCTCCTCAACTGGTGGTGGCACCCAAGGGAGCTGCCACATTTTGGTTTTTTCTTCAGCCTCCTTTGCTCCTTTCTGTCAAACCATCATATGACGTACAAGTCTTAGAAACAGCAGGGAATCTAGGACAAAGAAGAAGAACCTATTTCTTACCTGAAACAATCGAGCTTCAGAAACATAGTCCTGTGCAACATAACAATGTTCCATCTTAAGGTCTTCAACCTTTTCCCATGTAAATCTAGCCCTGTATTGAGAATTTAGTAAGACATGAGAAATAATATGCATTTAGGAGTTAGCTAGATAATATCAGAAGCAGGATGGTTTCATACTCACAAATGATACGGATATTTAAGTGAAAGAAGTTGCTTAAAATAATCAGTCACATGGAATCCACCAATATTAGTACGACAACTTCCTTTATAAATTGGCTCCCCATCAACAAACTGAGAATATAAAAATAAATAAAGATTATTAGAAATTATAAACAGTTATAAACACTTTACACACTTGGTAGGACATTTAAATCCTACCAGCCACTTTTCAGCCTATTTATTTAAAAAAAATCAAATTTTATTTTTAACGGTTTCTTATACTTATTTATTTTCCCAGTTTCTTTAACAAGATGTTTGTCTCCGAGTCTGGGATTTAAAATCAGAGTCCGGATTTTTTAGCCTCACTGCACTAAATTTTATCTATTATATTACATTCAATCTTTGTGTGTTAAATATTATACGTTAATATAAACAAAATTATTTCACGTCAAACTTTCTCCTATTCTATTAGTTTGTGTTATGTGACATTTTAAAAAAATAATAATATAGCACTTAAAAATGTACTATATTTAAAGTAACATACTTTATATATTGTATTTATAATAAATATCATGTTTTTTTTTATTTTATTAAAAAAAAGTTCATTTAAGGCCGAGTAACCCACAACCCATATAGGACTGGGTTCAAGTAATATTTTTTAAGCCCGTATGTAAAACAGGGCTTCTTTGGCATATTAAATCTTCAATAAGATGTGTAAAACTTATTTTATTCACATGTTAAATCCTTAACTAAAGCAAATAGCATAAAAAGCATACCGGAATCACATGGGTTGTAGCAAATCCAGGACACATAGCAAGACCATCTTTATTACAAACACGTCGTTGTTGGTTATATTTATAGCTGAACGATGCATCAACACCAAAAGCTACCATGACAGAAAAGCACGGATAGCTTAGTTCATAAAATAACATGTACAATGCTAACTAAATAGATATAAACATGCATATACAATGTGTTCAAGCTTAGTAATAACTATGTGAAGATGTCAAACATGGTCTCCTAGAGCTTTGCATAGATTTTCTTTTTCTTTTTCATTTAAGAATAGACCCGGTGGCGAAGATTGGACATACAGCAACAGGCAATGCAACACTTCTGTTTCAGAAAGAATAAGGCTTTTGCTATTGTAGAGCTAAAAAAGCAATAGTACCTATAGATGGAACTCCATAAGTCTCAAAAAGAAGTTCTGCCATTTTACTTCGAGACTGAACTGGATTGCATACACATTCTGTGATCAGGATAGGATGATCAATCTGCTCTGGCATTAAATGTAGAAATATAAAAGAGTAAGTCAAAATAATTTAAATACTAAAAGTGAAAAAATGAAAAACATGTATTTAAAAAACCAAGGAACACCAAGTCCAAGGCCAACTAAACCACATGGATCACTAATTCTACCAGCACATCAAAGTTTAGTACTATTGGAGCTTAATATCACTAACATGTCTCAGTAGCAAAGATAACAGACAAAATGCTCTGAAGATTTTACACATGGCCATACCTCTGATCCTGTTGCACCCATCCGATCAAAAGCAAAGTCCAGAATCTAAAGATAAAACAACAAGTTAGTAATGTGTTCCTTGATATATTTTCAAAATTTATGAAACCTTAAGCTATTTTACTTGAATAACCACATTCCCATAATACGTAATATGGTACACCTCCCTAACTACTTGTTATGAACTTAAGATACTTGTTATGAACTTAAGATACTTGTTATGAACTTAAGAGCCTACGGTTACATATTCCACCTGTCACCTCTAAAATGGGTCCCCCCAAACCTTATAGTCTCACTTCAATTCAGTCATATAGTTCTTAAGAGGAGAAAAATGCATCCATTAACTTGTTCATACTATGAAAAGGAGCTTTAACACTTCCATATACAAGGCACCACTGATGTATAATAGTGCTAGAGAATATGTAAATCCTTGAAGAAATACTACTGGTCTAACTCTAGACTCTAAAGAAAATTCTACGTACAGGATTTGTCTCAGAGTTTGGACTCATCAACTCAAAAACCTATTTCCCTAGTTAGATATAATTCATATTGCTTCTGGCGCTCATTTTGGTTAAACGAGCAACTAAACAGCACAGGAATCTCATTAGCTCAGACTTAATTTAGAACAATAAAACAGGAAGACCGCCATCTTTTATCACACAAATACAACTTTCAATTCTGACATGATGCAGCCATTCAAAACAGACCACTACATGAATCAAAAGTGCAACCTCACAAGCACACAACACACAAAGCAAATCAAACTAGCATATGAACATTGAGGAATTATATCATAAACAAATCACAAAAAACTCAAAAACCCTTTCATCCCGAGCTCACAATTATATCAGTAAAACTTACATATTCCATTATTTCAAACTGAAAAACAACATCGCTATCAAACGCTGAGCGTGGCCCAGAGCGAGTACAATCAAAGTATTTTAACAATGCCGGATCATGGTCACCAACAATGGTAACAGTTTCTCCTGCGTTACAAAATGTTCAAAATTAACCATCAATTATTCAACATATCCAAACAGTTTCCATCATGTTTATTGAATATAAGCTAATAATATAAACCAATGCAAACAAAAACTATCATAAAAGCAACACTAGACAAACAAAACCATAAGCAACCATAAATAACAGTAATTCAGATGAAGAAGAACCAAAAGCATTGATACCTGTGGCTTTATGGCGTGGCCTTTGAACAATGTTACGGAAAACAACGCGTGGTTCAGCCTCACCTGCCCATCTAAAAATTCACCAAAAGGAACGAACTTTAAAATCAAAATCACAACCCCAACACGAAATTATTCAAAAAAACAGAACAATTAGGGTTTCATCTTTTTGAAGTGAAATTAGGGTTGGAGAGAGTACCCGATACGGAAGTAGGAAGCACCATTGTCGATGACGATGGGAGTGGAGGAACTGAAGCGATTGTAATCGGATTGACGCTCAATTTTGGAGATGAAAGGCATTGTGGCAGTGAAGAAGAGGAAGAGGAAAGAGGGAAGTTTGTTGTGTGTTTCATGCGATTGGAGAAGTTGAAGATGGTGAACAAACTAAGTACCAAACATGGTGAGCCCCGACCCGATTGGGCGGGTCGTTGAAGTCGAGTTGTGTTGCTTTTTGCTGACAGTTTAATTGGTTTGTACTTTGTTGTAGAGGAAAACAATTATAATTGGATTTAATAATTGAATACATTACCAAATTTTGAATTAATATCATTTTTGAGTTTAAATTTTATTCATAGCTCTTTTTGGAAAAAATAATAGAATTTTTAAAAATAAAAACTAAAATAATGGACCCATATTTGTACATGTCTATTTTTTTTAGGACTTTAGTGAAATATTTTTATGAACGAAAAAATATAGGTGTAAATTACAGTTCTGATCTCTATTTTAGTGTCTTCACGATTTTCGTCCTCCTATTTTATTTTTAAATGTTTTTGATATTATAATATATAAATTTATAAGATTATAAAATATAGTATTGCGATCTAAAATAAATACATAAATAATGTATGAATTAAATAGTATTAAAATTGTATGATAATATGAAATATTTTTAATTATTTTATGATCACAAAATTAAAACTAATATATAATTATTGATTAAAACATGACAATTATATTTTTTTAAAATTATGAAAACTACTACGGGAAAATATGAAAATAAAGATATTAATCAAACAATTAAATAATAACGGGAACATGATTACTACTGATTCAAATGTTTTTTATATGCGGAAAAATACTATAAACAAATTTATTATCTCATTTAAAAATAATTAACTTTTTTAGTTCAACAATTTTGTCTTTCTATTATTTAATTTTTGTTACATTTTAAAATCAAATACATGAAATGATATAAAATGGGGAAAATAAAATTATTAATAAAAAATTGAATATAACGGAAACAAGTTTATTATTGATTCAATTATTTCTGTAAATGATGTCAAAATAAAAATAATATTTATAAAGAAAAATAATATTATTGATTCAAATATTTTTTATATATCAAATTATACATGTTATTATATTTTTTGTACAATTAAATAAAATAAAAATAAATATATTTTAAATAATATAGGAATCTAAACATGGGCAAAATTTATTTATTGATGTTACTAATATTTATTTATACAATTAAAATAATATTTTCAAATACTATTTTGATAAAATTACTTCTTTTAACAGTAATAATTTTTTTTGGTAAAATAATTCAATTTCTCTTTTTAAATTTTTATTATATTTTAAACACATGTATCCGTGCAATCGTACAAGTATTTAAATCACAATTTATGCGAACACACGAGTTACGATATTTTATGTACACTTAAACAAAATAAAAGTAAATACGCTTAAAATCATATATAAATTTAAACACGGGTACCGTAGGCTTTATATTTTTTGATGTTACTAATATTTATTTATACAATTAAATTAAATATTTTCAAATACTATTTTGATAAAAATAAATTCTTCTAACAATACTATTTCTTTTGGGTAAAATAATTTTATTTCTCTTTTATATATTCTTATTATATTTTAAAACATCAGTGTGAACGCACATGTAAATATATTTAAAATCATTTATGAATTCAAACACGCGAAAAATAAATTAGTTTTTAATTATTTATGTTACTCATATTTTTATTTTGAATTATTTTTAATTTAAAATATAATATTTTTAAGATAATATATGAAAACTTGAAATATATATTAATGTTGTAAAATAATTATGGTAAAATAATTTTGTTTTTCTTTTAAAAACATGTCTTTCTTTTAAAAATAATATTTTTTTTGGTAAAATAGTTTTATTTTTATTACATTTTGAAAATAAAAATCTATGTATCACACCAATCCGTGCGAATGCACATGTAATATATCAGTATCTATATAAACGCATGAGTAATATACTAGAATTCGTGCGAACGCACGGGTAAACATACCAAAATTCGTGTGAACGCACGAGTAAACATATCAAAATTTGTGCAAACGCACAAATTATTACTTTTTTTACAAATGAAGAAAATAAAAGTAAAATAATATATTAACCCAAACACGCACAAAAATGTGTTGTTTTCTAATTATTTATGTATCTAATTTTTTTCAAACCGTCGATATTGCACGGGTATCCGACTAGTTGGATTTAATAATTGAATACATTGCCAAATTTTGGATTAATATCATTTTTGAGTTTAAATTTTATTCATAGCTCTTTTTGGAAAAAAATAATAGAATTTTTAAAATAAAAACTAAAATAATGGACCCATATTTGTCCATGTCATTTTTTTTAGGACTTTAGTGAAATACTTCACTTTTATATGGCTCATGTTTGACAATGAAGTACCTCTTAAATGTAGGGCACGATCATAGGGGATCATAAAATTATCTGAAAATATTATTGGAATAGCTTATAGCTTAAAAAGAAGGGTGAAGCAACCTCGTTGCACAATATTCACAAGGTCAATTATTTTGATTTATACCTTAAGGTCAATTATCTTAGAGATTGGTTGTGTCATTTGAAGAATTGAAGATAATATGGATAGGCACTCAAAATCATCAAACCACTCAAATCGAGATATCATTAACCAAAAAGTAGGAATTTGAAGTTACCTAGTTGCCCTAGAATAACATAAATATATTCGATTTGGCACTTTCCAATATGTTTAAAATAGATCCTAACATTGTGACATCATTTCGCCATCAAGACCGACTTCAAACTCATCACTCAGAGGAAGTGCAATGAATGTGAAGACAAAAGGTTAGTTATCTTAAAGGAGGTAGACAAATTAAAAGTTGTTGGGTTCATAAGAAAGATCAGATGTTTGGCTTAGTTAGATAGTGATGGTTAAGAGGACATCGAGTAAATGGCGAGTGTGCATGGATTTCACTCATCTCAATCAGGCAATGTCCCATAGACCATTACCCCCTACCAAGCTTCGACGTTTGATAGATGGGGCCTCGAGCATTTGTATTTTGAGCTTCATGGACGCCTACTCGGAATATAACTAAATACGGATGAAACAACAACATAGTAAAATTGAAAAGTAGAACCCTATAGAAAAACAAATATGGGAGATAATTCAATTTGGTATTAAAAACAGAAAAGCATAGGTCAGCAGTTATTGATTCAAGAGGTGATGGAATTTTAAAAACCACATAAATTTATTATTGAATGAAGCATTTGAATTCATTGGTGAAGTGTGTCCTGGAAGATATAATCAGGAGTATATTAAAGTTGCAGTAGAGTAGATGAGCAAAGGTGCAAAGTTAGGGAATCAAGAGGAATGGGGAGTTTTTTAAGTTATTAACTATTAGTGAATGAAGCATTTGAATTTATTGGTGAAGTATAGAGTTTAGGATATAATCTGGAGTATATTTAAAAGTTGTAGGAGATGAGTAAAGGTGGGAAGTTATGGAATCACGAGGGAACAAATGTTTTTAAACTTAGAGGGCGTTTGTTTCACGAAATCAGAATTTATTCCTAGGAACTAATTAACCAGGAATATAAAGATAGGAAATTTATTCCAAGGAATTTTTTACAAAAAGTGTTTGGCAAACATTTTGACATTCCAAGAAATTTATGATTTTAATTAACTTTTTTAAAAAGTTTATAAAATATCATTGGAATCTACATTCTCATCCTTTTACATGAGAATATTTTCATGGGAATATGAGAAGTTATTTTTTTCTTGGAATCTTTACTCTTACGAATAATTATTTTCAAACTTGTAACAAACATGGGTATATTCATTTTTTATTTATGTATTCCCAGGAATCTTGTTTCTAAACTTGAAACGAACACCCCCTTGTTAAGTGTCATAACGTGCGAGGTTATGTGAATTTAAAAGTAATAATTATTATACAAACAAAACTTCAACCATGGTTATATATATATATATATATATATATATATATATATATATATATATATATATATATAGTGCGGATATATCGAAGTACTATAAAAGATTGTTGAACCACATAGACCAATGTTAACTTACTGTAATCTATCATTGCTTTGTAAAGCTAAGGCTAATGAATATTTGATTTTGGGGAAACTAAGAACTAAAACTGAAACAAATGAACTTAGAAAATAACACTAAAACGAGGTCGAGATATGATTTATGCGTTCCTGAATGACTTATAGACAACGGGTAATAATTACAACTAGAACTTAATTTTGTAGAACATACCAACTTAAAGACTCCGCCTCACGCTCTCGCGGTGTTAACTAAAGTCATACTTCCTAATCCCAAGATTTTGCTCTCGCTCACCCGGTAACTAAGAAATATATTTTATAAGCCAATAATATCCCAAACGCATCTAAAGCGCTCTCGTTGTATTTAGATTTGTTGCCTAATTTCCACTATCCGGTTCGATCCCCACGCTCTCGAAGTGCCGACACTCACCTTAATTAATTTCTCACTCTTGTGATAAAATCGTGTTAAATAACCTCTCACTCTCGTGACAAGGCTATTTAAATTAGACTTGGAATTTAAAATCAAAACAGAATTCTAATCATAAATTCGCACCTATTATTTTTTACTGAGTTCGTCGGTAACAACGGTCCTCACACACCGGACTCAAGACTATTTAGCCAGACATGTTACTAATTAAAAACGCATGAATAATTATAGTTACGATAAGAAACGACATAGAAATTAAATTTTACAAACAAAATAATAATAATAATAATAATAATAATAATAATAATAATAATAATAATAAATAATGCGATAAAAGGAATAACAATGATAATAATAAAATAAAGCGGTAAAATGAAGAACCTGTAAATGCAGAAAATGGAAACTAGAATTGTAATATACTGGTTGACTTATCTAAAATGTAAGTTAATGCAGAAATAAATCCTAGGACTATATTAGGAATAGTCCCCGGTGTGGAGAACTATTCCGTTTACATCGTGAATGAAAGCTGTCTAAGAACTATGAATTAAAATCTGGATCGAAGAAGAAGAGAGAGACCCCCGTTGCTGTAAAATGCCAACTATTTATATATTCTCTTTAAACTGCTTGTTGAGAAAATATAGGAAGAAGTTGCCTTCCTTGCTTGACTCAGTAAGTGGAGAAAAATTAGGAACTGCATGTAACCACTCCGTGTCGTTCGCTACTAGTAAGGAGAAAAAGTCTCCTTCAAAAGTGTGACATTCGTCACAAGTAGGGAGTGGGCCATGGGGAATGTGTGGCGACCGTCACGGGTGTGTGTAACGGTTGTTACAGCTTGCTTGTCGAGGGAATCTCGCCTTGTAATATGTAACGGTTGTTGTGGCTTGGCAGGTGAGGTGTGACGGTCGCTACAAGGCCTGTTGGGCTGAGGAGTGTGTCTTCATGGGCTGGGCTTGCTGTTCGCGTTAAAAGGTGACGCGCTAGAGGATGCGAACGTGAGTTCGGATTCTCTGGCTCGAAACGATTTAATCTTTTGATCGATTTATAAAGATGCCGCGAGCATCAAGCTTTATTATTTTCAACACAAGAAAGATGATTTAATGATTATGAAAAAGGGGAAAGCTGAAATACCCTCAATTGATATTGGTATGCGTAACGACTAGCGCAAACTAGACGCAACGCATTGGGGAGATTCTGAGCAAGGGGAATTGTTATATAAAAGGAATAGATGGAGCACCCTAAATATATATAGTTATCTATAGCTTTATATATGAATATGTTTGTGTGTTTTAATTTGCTATTTCTATGATTGGGAAAGTTTCTCCTTTGGATTTTAAGAAACAGTAGATTACGTGGGATTCTAGGTTTTGTTATTATTGTGCTCGCAAAGATCTGTGGATCTTCTGCATACATATCCCCTAGTGGGAATCAGAGCATTTGTAGCTCGGATCTACAGGGTTCTATGGTTTGTTTGGTCTGAGGGAGAAAGAAATTTGCTCGGCAAGGATGAGACCTTGTGCCTACGTATTCTCAAAAGGATGTTGAGAAAGTCAGAGCAATCGTAGTTCCCACTTATGCTAGTGGAAAGCAACGGGATGTTAGTAAGAGACAGATAAATGTCATCTTAATGAAAAATGTATCTAATCTATTTTATCACATACATTTTTAAAAAGTTTGATTGATTAAAATCTTTCATCGTAAGTTATAGGTGTTTTGCTCGAGTGTACAAGCGTTACCACTTACATGTTTAAGAAAGATGTTTTGAAAAAAAGATTGAATCTTTAACTGTAAGTATTGGGTGTTTTGCTTGAGTGTACAAGCGTTACCACTTACTGTTAAGAGATGTTTTTGTTTGAAAACAATTTGAAAAAGAGTTTGAAAAGTTTTTTTTGACTGTATGTGATGTAATAGATGAGATACTTCTTCCATAGAGATGATAGATGTCTAAATCTCAAGGAGAAATTGATTGGATTAAAGGGATGCTTTTAAGAAGCCCGTGGGTCCTTGTATTGTTATCCCAAGATGAGGCATTCCGAGGGTCATCGAGGGTCATCGAGGTCCTTGTATGAAGCTCAAGAGGAAGCTATAGGGTATGGTGGCTTTGTGTTCAAAGGATTTCACCGAGAAACCATCCTTTTTGAATAAGAGCAATTTCACCGAAAATTTTACTCTACAGGGATTTGAAAGTAATTTCACGGAAACCATCCTTTCGGGTTCTATCTTAGCGGGTGATTCTTTGTATTGGAAGCCCAATAGGAGGTGTTAAGAGATTTCCTATCTCTTTCATTGTATGATGCCCAAGAGAAGGCTAAACTCAATGAGGAGTTCTTTTGAGCGAAGCCCAAAAGGAGACTCAGCGAGTGTTTGTCTTATATGAAGCCTAAGCGGAGGCTAACTCGTGGGGAGATTTTGTATGAAGCCAAGAGGCTAAACTCAATGAGGAATGAGTTGTCTTGTATAAAGCCCAAGCGGAGGCTAACTCATCTTGGTGATGAATTGTCTTGTATGAAGCCCAAGGGAGGTTATCTTGTGGGAACCTATTGATTAGTCTAATTGTTATGTTATAACTAGACAGTTGTATACAGTGTGTGTGTGTGTGTGTGTGTGTGATATGTATTCACGGAGTTTATGAAGGAAATATAAACAATGCATGATGTTTATTTACAAGTTTATGAAATATAAACAAGTGTCGTGAAACGAGCGTTTAAAATAGCGTAACTTGATTATTTACAAGTTTGAATGTGTACAAGGAAGTGAATATGTACACGAGCAGTATTTATGAGACAAAGATGGATGTACATAGGAGGGTTGGGACTTACACCATAAGGAGGCCCATTGGTTTGGCAGTTTCACGGAATAATGCTCCTTTCAATACCAATGGTATTCAGTATATATGACGAAAGCGAAACATCGATCAAAGTTTATACGTAAAGGTATCATATTGTATGGATAAAAGTTTGTATGGAAAGAATTTGATATGTACAAGAAAAAGATATATGTACATAAAAGAATGTTGGTTTGTGTATACATAAGTGAAGTGAAAACAAACGATAGTAGTTTGTCTGTACTTGAGTATAAAAAGTATCTGTGTTATGTACAGATAAAAATTTGTATGTATTTGAAGAGAGTTTGATATGTACAAAGAAATATTATGCACAAAAAGAATGTTATGGGACTTACACGTGAGGCCCATTGGTTTGAAAGCAGTTTCACAGGGAATAATGCTCCTTTCAATACCAATGGTATCGGTGTATAAACAAACGAATGAAAACAAACGAAAGAAATTTGTTTATGTTTGAATATTGACAATGATGATTTGAGTATGTACAAGTAAAACTAAATATGTACAAAAAGGATTGGGACTTACACCGTAAGGGTGGCCCATGATCGATTGAGAAATTCGAGAGAAAACGAATTTGATTTTATCGTTTAAATCGGATCGATCGTGGTAAAAAGATGTAAGTTTTAATGAAATGTTTTGAAAAATGTTTTGAAATGTTTTGAAATGTGAGGTTCATTTATGAAAAGTTTTGAAAAAAAATCGGAAGTCGAAAACTTGAAAATTTCACCTTAAAAGGAAGTTTGAAAAAGTGTTCAGAACGTCGTTTTCGGCTCGATTAAAATTTAATCAGATGAAAGTTTTTTCTGAAAATTTTTGCACTATCATAAAATAGATATATTTATTGACAAGTGTTTAAAAAATCATCTCAAAATGAGAAGTTTTGATTGGTCAAAAAAATTGTGAAAGTTTTATGAAAAAAACATAAAAAATTGGAAAGTTATGAAAAAGAATGGTCCTGATGGGAGTTGAACCCATGACCAAAGGATGGAACACGTGTCAGAGAAGACTAAGAGCAAGCGGTTACCAGGAGCCAAGCGCTGGGGTGTTAGTGGACAACAACACGTGTTAGAAAAAGATTGGAAAATTCAAACATTTAAACTCAAGAACACTTGTGTGTTCTTCGTGTTTTGATTCCCGATTCTTCAACTCATGCTACAATCTTCGTTTCTCCATGAAATTGAATGAAATAAAAACCAAACTTGCTCGATTTTTCATCACGAACATGAATATGATGTTAATTGCATTTATATTAAGCCTAGCATGATTGAATTTCGGAAACACTATGAACCCTAAAGCTGAAATCAAATTAAATTATGTATGAGTGATGATTCCTTGATTTTATTGAGGGTTATTGATCGTGTTAGGTTCGAAAGAGATTGGCCAAGCTTTTCAAAAAGAATCAAAGAATTATGAGAATGGATTTCGTGTTCTTACCTGTGAAAGTGAGAATCGAATTCTGGATTTTGATGCTTCCAGTTGCTGTTTGATGATTGTTCAAGCACCAGCGGCCTCTAGGGATGGTGTATGAGTGGTCTGCACTTCATGAGATAGCTTGGATTGCTCTGACCAAGTCGACCTGCACAAGCTCAAAATGCAAACTGGAAATCGAGGTTAAAGAAGTTACAGCTTGTTGCTAAAGGTCTGGATCATGTCTATGGGATACATGGAAGGTGTTAGGATGATTAGATCATGACTTGTTCCATTAAAACCATGAATTCGAGCTCTTAGGCAATTTTGGAAGTTTGAAAAAAACATGAAATGCAATTCTGATTTCTAGCCTAGTTTATGTTGATTTTAAGTTTTGAACAAGTTTGATAGTGATATTGAAACATGTTAGACACCAAATTTTAACATGTTTTCAACTGTTTTTCAAAAATGCAAGAATTCTCCAATTTGCACTATGTTTTGTAAATTTTGAGAAAGTGGAGAGAAAGCATGAATTTGTGATGCTTTGGTGTGATTTTGGACTTGAAATGTAACCTATTTATAGGCAACAAGTTCTGAAATGTTAGGCAAAGAGGTACAAGTTTTGGAAAATCAAGGATAACTTAGAGGCAAGAATGGTATTTGCCAAAAACTTCCTTTTTCACCATGTGCTCATTTTTACAATTTGATCCAATCCTCTCAATTATTACCTCTAACTGATAATTATCAGTTCAATCATCCATTTGGCAAGGTTAGATTGCTTCTAAATGAAGAAAACACAAAATGACCTATAACTTGAAGTTTTGAATTTTGAAAATCAAGTTTCATGGAGCCTTATGTTTTAATTTCAAAAGTATGGCTAGACTCCATGGATTTGAGAGTTCTTGGACATTTTGGAAAGCTTGTTTCACAAGCTACAACTTTCATGTTTTGAGTTTTTTCAAATTCAAATTGGAACTATGTGAAAAAATGGCATGAAGTTTGGAAAAAATAAGAATTTTCAACACTTAGAAATTTTCTAAGTATGAAAACTTTGACTTTTGTTGACTTTTCAAATTCTTTGATTTTTTATGATCATGATGGATCATTTGAAGTATTTTGATGATTGAAAAAGTTTTGTTTTGAAAATTTTGACCAAAAGTCAAAGTTTGACTTTTCTGTGCAGATGAATTTTCATCAGACGTTTATGAAATTGACTGATGAAGTCTGTGAACTTCTGTGATGTTTTGAATCTAGAAATTAAGTCAAGATGGTGTATCTAAGATATAATGACCAATCTCTATCCAAAAAGTCATCTCTTGTTCAAAAAGTCAGAGATTTCTCATGCCCGATCAAAACCCTAATTGGTCGATCCTTGATTGATCTGTGAGAAAAAATGGATGTCTGAAGATTAGAGGTTGATGATTTGATCAAGATAGATCAAATGAGGTGAGAAAAACTCAAACCCTGATTGATTGCCTCTTGAATCAGATGAAAGTCTGATGAAACCCTAATTTTGACCTGTGAATGTTATACCCGATTAATGTTGTCTGAATTGTTAGTTATGCAGATGATGCAAATGTAAGGTGGTATATTAGGTCAAAATTTGGGGTATGACAGATGCCCCTATTTAAGTTTCTTTAACCTGAGAGATGAAGATGACTATCTTCGTTTTGATAGGTGTAAAGAGACTTAAATATCAGAATACACAAATTTTGGACCTAAGATACCAAAAATGCGAATGATGCAAAATGATTGAAAAAAAGTTTCACTCAGATGACTATCAAAGAAATGACACAGTGGGGGGAATTTGTGAATACGTCCCTGCTGGGGAAAGAAAGATTCATAAAACATGTGAATAATCGTTTTTGGGAAACAAAGAGATTACCTTCTGTCAGCCTCGTGACAATGTTTAAGGTAAGTGAAAATGATATTACCAACTATCAGCCTTGTGATAGTTTATGGTAATGAATCCTGAAGATATTACCAATTATCAGCGACGTGATAACTATAACAAGGTAAATCTTGAGAAAGAGTTTGTTATGTATTCAGCTTTGTGAATAGCAGACAGTGAAAGAAACAGATTTTAAACGGGCTTTAAAGATATTACCAATTATCAGCAAAGTGATAACTATAACAAGGCAAATCTTTAGAAAATTGTTGTATATTCAGCTTTGTGAATAACAGACAGTGAAAGAAACAGAACTCCAACGAGTTTCTATTTTCTTGGATAAAGTCTTGCCGAGGATCTCTCTTTTTGAGAAGATGCAGGCATTTTGATTGGAAGGCACATGTTTTCTTTTAGACAGAAAAACAACTGCTGGGAAATATATCGTATAGTCATGATTTTGACTTTGTCGAGAAAACAAATTTTTATGACAATTTTACGAATGAAGAGAAAGATAAGCAGCTCAGACGATGAGGCTATTGCTTATTGCTTTGTTGATTATAGACAACAGCGTTCTATCCAGGAATGAACTGGAAAGAAGAAAAAAAATCAATCAAGACATTATTCCCAATGAGGAATGATCTCAGCTGGGGAATGTGGTGGAGAGAAGAAAATGTATTTCTCTGTTTGGGGACTCTGCCGGGGAAAAAGGAAAATGTATCCTTTCTGTTTGGAGATATTCTACTGGGGACAGACTTGTACTTACATGAGTAAGTGTGACTTATACCAGTGATATGGAAGCAAACATTTCAAAAGATGCAAAAATGCAATGAATGATGCTATCATGTATGAATGTCATGAATGTTATATGCATGCTAACAATACTTAACAAAGACACTAAAGAGATATTTGGGAAAAGGACCACGTCACAGTTCGAACAAATACTTGGTGAAAATTGCAGCAATGGTGCAGATGTTCACTAATGAAAATTTTGAGTTGCATGCTTCAAACTTTCTGAGAAAGGCACTTCATTGGCAACTTGGTTGGGGATTCTTTTTTGGAATAAGAATACCGTCCTTTGATGATTTCTACTGAGGAGAAGATTGCTGTAGCAGTTGTTTTATCCTTCGGAGATCGAGACACTCATGGAGAAACTGTTGAAGTTCTTTCCGTGTTCATAGTTCAAAGGAAATTCTTTTTTTTGTTTCAAAATTTTAAAGTAAAAATTCATTTAAAACATTTTAGTTTCAAAAAGTGATTTTCACAATAAAAAGCGTTATTTTGCAAAACAGACTAAGGTAGGAATTGCAAACAAAAAGCACAGGGCTCAAATTTATTGAATAGAATGGTAATCAGCCAAATGCGTGATTCCATGAGCTATTTACAAAAGTTGGAAATGATAATTTATTAGGAAAAGGCTACATTGAAAGCAAATAACCGCTACTATCCCTAACAACTTTGAATTCCCACTGTGCTTGTTGCTTCAAAAGAGTTGATTGAAGATCCGTTGATGGAAAATTCTTCCTATGGACAAAATCTGATGACTGATTACTTTGTCATTTTTTGTATCCTTGTTTTTGCCTAGATTGCCTTTCGGGTTTTCAATCTATCGGGATAATTTCATTTTATTGTCTCTAATTTTTGCTGGATTGCCTTTTGGGTTTTCAATCCACCGAGGCTCATTTTGCCTAAGCCGCCTTTTCGGGTTTTCGACTTACCGATTTGTTCTTTTGTTTTTAGACAAAATATTTTTGTATCGGCATTCACGGGATGCGGGAGTTCATCACCGTCCATGGTTGTGAGTCATAGCACCGAGAAAAGCTTCTTTAACGATGTATGGGCCTTCTTAGTTAGAGTCCATTTGCCCTAGAATCTGGTTGAAAAGGCAGAATCTTTTTAAGCGAGTCGCCTTCTCGAATTCACGGTCGGACCTTCTTGTCGAGCTTTCTTCATTCTTCTTTGATAGAGTTGTCCGTGACACAGGCGGTCGGTGCTTTTCTTCAATCAAGTTCGGTTGGTCGTATCGCTTTGACACCATTCGGCCTCGGATAGCTTGGTTTCCATGAGAACTCTCATTGATGGGATCTCAACTTCTACGGGAACCTTTGCTTCCATGCCGTATACTAGAGAAAAGGAGTTGCCCGGTGAAGTGCGTCTTGATCGATACCCATGCGAGCAAATGGCGGCATTTCGTGCCAATCTTTGTAGGTGATGACCATTTTACGGGCGATTTTTGATGTTCTTGTTGGCGGCTTCAGCGCCATTCATCTTCGGCCGGTAAGGAGACGAGTTATGGTGCTCGATCTTGAATTCCTCACACAGTTCTTTCATCATTTTGTTGTTTAAGTTTGATCCATTGTCAGTAATGATCTTACTTGGAATTCCATATCGGCAAATGAGGTTGTTCTTGATGAACCTCACAACCACTTGTCTTGTGGCGTTGGCGTAAATCTTTGCGACCCATTTGGTGAAGTAATCAATAACCACTAGAATGAAGCGATGTCCGTTGGACGCTTTTGGTTCAATCATTCCAATCACATCGATGCCCCACATGGAGAACGGCCACGGAGAGGAGAGAACGTTGAGTAGAGTCGGAGGCACATGGATCTTATCTGCGTAGATCTGGCACTTGTGACATCTTTTGGCGTGTTCTGACAATCGATTCCATCGTTATCAATAGTATCCGCTCTCAAGATTTTTCTAGACATTGCATGCCCATTTGAATGGGTTCCAAAGGACCCTTCATGCACTTCATGGATGATTGTGCGCTTCTTGCATCGGCATCGGCGGAACCATATAGAAGTTTCTTTTGTATAGAACATTTTCATTGAGGAAGAAATTCTGGAAAGCCTCATTAGAGTTTTCTTATCCTTGTACGATGCCCCGAGTGGGTACTCTCGTGTTTGAAGAAAACGTTTGATGTCGTGGAACCACGGTTTATCGTCGAAGACTGCTTCAGTTGCGAATACATATGCAGGTCTTTCAAGGCGTCTAATGCGGATTCTGGGCATATCATTCCAATCGTTGACTTTGAACATGGAAGATAGAGTGGCCAAGGCGTCTGCCATTCGATTTTGATCTCGAGGGATATGATGCAGCTCTACCTTGTTGAAGAAAGTCAACAATCGCCTCGCATAATCCCTGTAGGGAATTAGACCAAGATGATGAGTTTCATACTTGTCTTTAATTTGATTGATCACAAGGGCTGAATCTCCATATATATCAAGGATCTTGATCCTCAAATCGATGGCTTCTTCGATACCCATGATGCATGCTTCATATTCTGCTATGTTGTTGGTGCAATCAAATAGCAATCTGGCGGAAAACGGGATATGAGAACCCCCGGGAGTGATGATGAATGCCCCAATTCCATTGCCAAAAATGTTAACTGCTCCATCAAAGACTAAACCCCATCTGGATTCTGGATCTGGTCCTTCTCCGTGTAGCGGTTCGTCGCAATCTTTCATTTTCAAGTACATAACGTCCTCGTTTGGGAAGTCAAACTTGAGAGATTGGTATTCGTTGAGCGGCTGATGAGCCAAGTGATCGGCGAGAATACTTCTTTTGACCGCTTTTTGAGCGCGGTACTGGATGTCATATTCGGATAATAGCATCTGCCATCGAGCGATTCTCCCGGTTAAGGCAGGCTTTTCAAATACGTACTTGATCGGATCCATTTTGGAGATTAACCAAGTCGTGTGATTGATCATGTATTGGTGGAGACGTTTTGAAGCCCACACCAAAGCGCAACATGTTTTCTCGAGCATGGAGTAACGAGTTTCACAGTCTGTGAACTTTTTACTCAAGTAGTAAATGGCATGCTCCTTCTTACCGATGTCATCTTCTTTGTCCAAGTCAACCATGGACTCTTCTAGTACGGTAAGGTACATGATTAGCGGTCTTCCTTCAGCTGGAGGGATCGATTGGTGGTTCGACATGTATTCCTTGATCTTGTCGAGCGCTTTTTGGCAATCGGTGTCCACAACCTTTGATCTTTGCGGAGCTTGAATATCGGCCCGGTGCGATCATCGAGAGATGAATTTGGAGATGTAATTCAATCGTCAAGAAATCCTCTTACTTGCTTTTCCGTATGTGGCGTAGGCATTTCTTGAATGGCTTTGACTTTGTCGGTCCACTTCAATTCCTTTGACGATGAAACCTAGGAGTTTTCGGACCTCACCCAAAGGTGCATTTGTTAGGATTAGCAAAGTGAAATTGCCTTAGTCGTTGAAACAACTTTAAGAGATAGTCTATATGTTCATCTTGATTAATCGATTTTGCTATCATGTCATCTCGTGAACTTGATCTCTTTGTGCATCATGTCATGAAAGAGAGTAGTCATTGCCCTTTGGTAAGTTGCGTGCATTCTTTAATCAAACGGCATTACTTTGTAAAAGGTGCGGCGTGATGAAAGATGTCTTCTCCATGTCTTGGGAGCCATTACGATCGATTATAACCGGAGAAACCGTCCATGAAGGAAAAGGCGTTGAATTTTGCGGTGCTATCCACTAGCATGTCGATATCGCGGTGATGAAAATCGTCTTTTGGACTAGCTTTGTTCGGATCGGTAGTCAACACATTCGACCTTTCCGTCCTTTTGGAGACAGGCACTATGTTGGCTAGCCATTGAGGATATTCGAGTGACAAGGAAACCGGTCGACTTTTGAACTTCCTTTTTGATTTTCTCAGCCATTTCAAGGTGAACTCTCCTCAGTTTCTGCTTAACTGGCGGATATTCTGGTCTTAATGGCAAGTGATGCTCCACGATGCTGGTATCTAACCCTGGCATGTCCTGGTAGGACCAAGCGAACACATCAACATATTCTTTGAGAAGATTCATCAGTTTGCTTTTGACACTGCTGTTGAGTGATGCTCCGATATTTACTTCTTTTCTATCTTCATCAGAACCCAAGTTGATTGCTTCTAGAGGTTCTTTATGAGGCTGAATGATCCTTTCCTCGTGCCTTAGCAGTCGGGAAATTTCATCTGGGATATCTTCTTCAACTTCCTCTTCGGCGAATTCACAGGGGATTTCAGAGTTGAGAAAGAGCGTAGAGTTACTGCTTTCAATGGATTTGTCCATCTGTTTAATCTGCATTTTTGATTTATGTTTTTAAAAAAAAGTTTTTATCATCATTTTTTTTTGAAGAAAATTAATGTGAAAGTGTATGCAGATTAATTTTTTTATTATGACCTTTTTTTTTTGAAGATTTTTTTTTATTGTGTTTTTTAGGATCATCATTTCCAGAAAAAGGGTAAAAATGAAAATAAACACAAAGTGTGGAAACAAAACAACGCATTTTATTTATGATTTCACAATATGAACAGGGCCCTAAATTACAAACTCATTTGTCTTGGGCAAGACAAAGAGAAATTATTTAAAAGCTAAGCCCTATAAAACATCTCTTCTCTTTGGGCGAAGCGAGAGTTCAAAACAAAAAGCAAAAATAAACTACTTAGAGCTATGAACATTAGTCCTAACTTCAACGGGTTTCCGATGTGTGAACTCCTTGAAGTCGGTACTCGGGTAATTTTCCGCTTGGTTTAACCCTTGAGTAGACTTTGGTTCTTGGTGGCGAGCTTTGAAGATTACGAGCGATGGCCCTTGCCCTTTGTCTTGCTAAGCGATCTTCTTGATTAACGGATCGGGAAGTATGAGATATAGCATTTGTACTTCTGTTGATCTTTGTGTTGAATTACGGGGTGTACCTTCGGTCTTGAGTGAAGAGACTCGTTGTCAGCGACACTTTCCACATCGTATCCTGAATCATACTCTTGATCTTCAGTGATCATGTTGATGTAGTGATAACCAGGATCTGGCTTGGTGAATTCCATAGATGTGTTGAAGCAGAGATCTTTGTTTGGGATCTCGATTTGCTGATTAGGTTGAGAAGACGAGTATTCCTCTTCTGATTGACTAGGGTATTCAAAGTCATCACCCCATCCCGTAGGTTGGATATCTTCGATCCGGATTTTCGAGCTTTCTGACGCAGTGCTTCACCATGTAGTCGAATTTGCCACTTGGTTCTCCCAAGGTATCCCAAATTTCAGTAGGGACTGGTGAATTTTCACGTTGTTGTAAGGACATGTCTTTGAATCGATCAGTCGGTGCATATGATTCCTCCTGAGACACATATTCAGAGCTATTCAAATAAGTGCTCCACTCTTCAAATTCAGATGGATCGTCCTCATCTTCTTCAATGGTTACAACATTAACCTCTTGCGGAACAGGGTTTAAGAGACCTCCACTGTGAAATACTTCCTTGATCGGGGGAAGTGCTTCATCCTTTGGTTTGTTACGGGAGAATACGGTGTGAACGAGTCGCTTTTGTTACATGTTGTTGGCAGTTTAATTACTTGTCCCCATCCTTGACATTGCCATCTTTCACAATCTGTGTCGCTTCTTTATATGAAGAGATAGATGATCTGTTTTTGCTAGAAGATTCATCTTCTAACGGATGCTCCGGGAGATGCGTCCCTTCAATGTCATTAGCTGTGATGAAAGCTGGATAGATGACTTACAAGTAAAGCTTGTTCCTGTGATGGTCACCAATTTTCCATTTACTATGAATTTTAACCCGATGGAGTAGAAGTTCTTGCTCACCATCGTGGATCCAAGGTCTTCCTAGTAGGCAACTGTAAGCAGCTGGTACATCCATGACTTGGAAAGTAATTTGAAAAGTGTGCGGGCCGATTGTCATTGGGAGATCAACTTCCCCAATAACTGACTTTCTTGATCCATCAAAAGCTCTCACTATTATGTCGTTGAACTTCATTGGCGTGCCTTTGTAAGCTAAACGAGCGAGCGTCGTTTTTGGCATTACATTTAAAGATGAACCCATATCCACCAATACGTTGGACAGGGAATCTGACTGGCAAATCATCGAGATGTGCAATGCCAAGTTGTGATCTTTCCCTTCTTCTGGAAGTTCCTCGTCACTAAAACTCAGATTATTGCAGGCTGTTATGTTGGAGCGATCCTCAAATTGATGCAGTAGTCACATCGTGATCCACATAAGTCGGTCTAGTATTCTCATCAAAGCTTCTCGGTGAGCTTGAGTTGAGGAGTAAGGGCAGTGTCGAAATCTTTGAAGATGCGCATTAGTTGATCTACGACTCGATATTCGCTTTTCTTGATCAGTTTTAGTATCTCTTCAAAGTCTGAGTTGACGTTGGTTCTATCAGTAGAACCAATATTTGTGCTTGGGTTAACAATGAGAATCGTTGCAGGATTTTCAGAAGATATGTTAACTGGGTTTTGTCTACTAACAGGAGCTGCAGGCGATCTTGGTGGCAATGGAGCGTGTACTCGTCCACTTCGTGTTACTCGTCCGATTTCTGTTATATTGACATTAGCTAGAAGAGTAGGCATGGGTTTCTCCTTCCCATCCTCTATCAAGGTTGCATTGTACTGGTAAGGAATTGCTCTGGTAGAACTATATGGAATAGGACCAGGTGGGCAAATCACAAAAGGAGATGTTGGAATGCTGGAACCATTGTACGCGATCTCCACATGCTTGGTTATGTTGAAATAAGGGATCACAACGTTTACTTCGGGATTTTCCGAGTTGATATCTCATACTAAAAGCTCATGCGGAAAATGCCCTATTGTATTTACGTCATGGCCATCTCATTTACTTGTAAATCACCGATGTCTAACAAATCTTTGGATATCTGCTCTTATGGTGGAACATCCTTGAATATTCTGGGAGCAGATGCGGCAAGCTGCGTAATCATGCTTAGCGAAGGTGCTCATTGAACTGTATGCTTCATGTAGATGCACCAAGTTCCCTCTGATTAAGTCCACGTTCATGACAAGGTACATGCGTATTTCGATGTCAAACTTCTTGAATGTCCATTGTATTGGGAAGCGGATTGGCTTGCGTTTGGGCTTGTATTCTTGAAGGAAAGAAGATTAGTCCTCACTAACCATTACGCCTTTAATGCTATGCAATGCTCGAGGTCATGGCCTGGTGCCCCTTGGTGAAAAGGGCAAGATACGTTGGTTTTGTACCACCACGGCAATTTTTCAGGAATTGGAGGCGGTAACCTTGTTTGTATCAGATTTCTTTTTATTAGCGGGGTAAAGTTACGTATGCGTCATTGGAATTGGGTCGGCGGTGACCGGGCGTCGATTTTGGTTGTTAAGCTATGAGCTGTTGACGAGGTTGTTGATTTTGTTGAAATTGCGGAGCAATTCCTGTGTTTGGAGTTGTGTTGACGGCTGGTGCTATGGCAGCTACCTGTCGTTGTTGAATGACATTCTTACGTGGTTTCCCTTGGGATACCATTCCTATGTCGGGTTCTTTTTTCCTTGGGAAACTTGTTCCAACCTTCTTTGTTCCACTGGAAGATCCTGCTTCCTTGGTTAAGCGTCCGGTTCGAACCCCTTCTTCTAATCGCATTCCATGCTCACCATCTCGGTGAAATCTCAAGGAGCTGGCGATCATTCGCTCATAGTAGAATGAGCCTAGAGTATTCAAGAATACCTTAGTCATCTCCTTCTCTTCCAACGGTGGGTTGACTTGGGCAGCAATTTCCCTCCATCGTTGCGCATATTCTTTGAATGTCTCTCTTTCTTTCTAAGACATGGAGCGGAGTTGGTCTCGATCGGGAGCCATATCCAAGTTGAACTTATATTGCTGGACAAAGGCTTCACCTAAGTCGTTGAATGTTTGGATATTCGTCTTTGTCTAAGCCATGTACCATTTCGATCGGCACCGGTGAGGCTGTCACAGAGTAATGGATTAATGTGATGATCCTCATTGTAGGTGGACATTTTCCTGGCATACATCGTGAGATGACTTTGCGGACATGAGTTCCCTTTGTATTTTTCAAAGTCAGGGACTTTGAATTTTGCAGGTATTCTTACGCGAGGAACTAAGCAAAGATCTTGAGGAGTTGTTCCTGGAGATTTTCCATTGAACCACGTGGATTTGAATTACTGCCTGGAGTGTGATGAACTTCTTCGTCCATGGCAGCGTGCACTCTGAGCGGAATTTGTCATAATCGGTTGAGAAACCGGCATTGTTACTTGTGGAAGAGTTATTCCATGTTGCGGAGCAGAGTTTTGTTGCAAAGTAGGTATTTCAAGCGGTTGTTTGAGAAGTCGGTTGGCGAACTCCGATGCCAAAGTTGAAAGGCATTCCCATGGATAACCTTACGGCATCTTTGAAAGATGAACTCTTGATGCGACGGTGAGGCCAGGTAGTAGTATCCTCGGAAATTCTTTGGTTGATTTTGACTTGCTCGATCTTGCTTGTGACTTTACTTTGGCAAAGTGAGTTGACCAAAGATGTGTCTCTCCACTTCTTCTTGTAGTGTAGTTCTTTTGCTAAAGTTCAACATTCTCTTGTTCAAATCCTCCATTACTTTCCTTCTTTTTGATCTCGTATCGTATGTTCGAGTCGGTGTGGGCCGTCGAAAAACTCTAAGGCAACGACGACAGCGATCTTTCTATCTGTTCGTGTTTAAGCTTTTCAAGGGTGAAAGTGTGGCGTGAAGTGTCGGACTCTAGACAATAGACTTAAATGCAAAGTATGATGCATGAATATGATTGTAAAGAAAGATTTCCAAAATTTACGCTAAGAGAGATATTTACGGCAAATATTTGGATGGAAAAATCGAATTTTATTGATTAATGAAGGAAGATTACAACAATTGTTTTTGTTGGAGCATTGCTCACACAAATGATAAAATAAATGATAAAATTACAAATTAAATTGAACTAATTAAGCGTCTTCGTGGATGGCGATCAAAACTTGATCGACTTGACTTGATTTCCTTCCATAGTGAGCTTTTAGTTCGACTTTCTCGGCTTTTAGCGTCTTGATGACTCTCTTCCACTCGTTGGGAGCGGGATCGCTGGTTGTCATTTCCTCAAGCTTTCTTTTCCTTTCTTTGACGTATCTCTGGATTGGGTTATCCTTCTGGCGAATCTTCTCATCTTTCTCCATGAGCCATTCATCCTGGAAGTAAAGCGTCTTTTCATGCTCTTTGACTTGCTTCTTGAGCTTCTCATTCTCGAGATTAGTCTTAAGGAATTTGTTTTCCAAAGCTTCTTTCTTAAACCTTATTTTGGTCAAGGCTTCTTGGTATTCTCCCACAGCTTTGACGGGAAAATCTGTTGATTTGAAAGCGATTGAGAACATGGGATCCTCATAAGCGTAAGGCATTCGAAATTCCTTCGCTCTTTTCTTTACCCAAGAAGTGTAGGTTTCCATGGCTACACAATTCTTTGATTTCCCTTTTTCTTTCCTTGGATGTGATGCCAAGCTTTGATCATCCTAGCTTTCAATCCTAGGAATCCTCTCCTTCATGATAAGTAACTTTCTCGTGAAACCAAAGGTTTACTAGAGTTTGCGTATCCGAGTTGACGTCTACTGGAAAGGGTTGTAGTTGATTCCTCCTTTTGTACCAATGAGAGTGCGTTGGCAAATTCTCCACTCTCGATGATTTCCATCTCATTATGCAAGGTATACCAATGGATATAAATCGTTTGTAAGAGACATGAGTCTTCTTGACCAATGCCACTCGTCTTTGTTTTCGCGAAGATAGGAGATTTAGGCAAATGTGAGGTAATCCATTTGAAAAGCAGGTACACAACACTGCGATAGTTCTGTCTCCTTGACGATTCCTAT
The DNA here is from genome assembly GCA_021764765.1 of Vicia sativa. Taxonomy (NCBI): domain Eukaryota; kingdom Viridiplantae; phylum Streptophyta; class Magnoliopsida; order Fabales; family Fabaceae; genus Vicia; species Vicia sativa. The sequence goes on from CM038794.1 coordinate 168,713,853, forward strand.
GATGAATAGAGGCGTCGTGTCACCAAGCGGGTGGGAGCAGGATTTCCAATCGAAAGATCCTTATGGCGTTGATATCAACGAAATTTGGGACGTTGGGAAACAACACCAATCCATAGAGGAGCAAAGCTAAAATAGCTTCAAAGGCTACCATACTACAAGCAGGAGAATTTGAGAGCCTTCTCCATTAGGAACTTTGAAGTTAGTCCTAAGAGTTTTCCTCCGGTAGTTAGGTTTTGTCTATCTCGATTTCTTTAAGTGAGTCATTGTTGCAATGATGGTAACTTAGGAATGACTTCAAACCATTGAAAGGCACTTTGTCGATCTTGAGATACCTAGGATATCGCGTACTCTTCCAAAGTAGGCATCAGATAATCGGGAAAGTGAAACAACGATAGGCTGGATCGTAAAACCGAGCGAAAGTTTTGAGAAGTCCTTCATCAACATTAGCGTTCGGAAGAGTTAAAAGAGTTCCATAGCGTTTTAAAATCAGGGATCTTCTACCAAGGATGCTAACTCTTTCAACTTTCCTCGTCGAATTCTAAAGCGTATCTCTTGGTGAATCTTCCTCGACGTCCATCACTCTAACCTAAAATATTTTACAAAGAAAAAATCTCTAAATTCTTTGGAAATGGGAAGAGAAATGAAATTTTTTGTTTTATGAATGAATGAATGCATGAATCACGGCAAACATGGTTAGTAGTTATACACACGGCAGCGTTCAAGTCACGAGCATGAAACCAACGATAAGAATCAACGTGGTTAAGTTCTAAGGGCTTATTCATACGTGAAAGCGGGTTCTCACGATATCTGAGCTCAACACCCACTTTGAAATATTATCGGTTTGTTGAATACTCGATGGTCCAATAATATTTTCAAGAGAAACTACTTTGATCGTAGTCTCGCATGACAATTACTCTAGGCTTACACCCGAATAATCTCTGCACTACATCCTAATGGCCAGGATGGTTTATGTGTTCTACAACCCACTCGACATTAAGTTCCCCCGAAAGTACAGCGTCTTCGCAATTACTTGCTAAACACAATACCCCCAAGACAACCTCCACTGAGCGGGAGATATTAACTTCGTAAGCATTGAACTTCTCACGTATTAATAACTCCACCTAGATCTTAAAAATGTTTCTTAAATCCGGGTTAGGATTTCTTTCCATCAGATGAAATCGTGAAAACACACAATAAAGGAAAACAGACATATGCACAAAATGAAAGCTTATCCCCTTTCTTTTCTTTTTGAAAACAAAAAAAGCTTGATGCTCTCGAGCAGAGTAACGCGTTTTCTTTTTTTTGAAAACAAATCAAAATTTCAGCGTACTCCCAGTAGTCGCCATTTTTCTATTCGTTAAAGGTGGCTAGAGGATCGACGTGAGTTCGATTCTCGCTCGACGATTTCATCTTTTGATCGATTTATAAAGATGCATGAGCATCAAGCTTTATTATTTTCAACACAAGAAAGATGATTTAATGATTATGAAAAGGGAAAAGTGAAATACCCTCAATTGATATTGGTATGCGTAACGACTAAGCCAAACTAGGCATAGCATTGGGAGATTCGAGCAAGGGGATTGTTATATAAAGGGAATAGATGGAGCACCCTAAATATATATAGTTATCTATAGCTTTATATATGAATATGTTTGATATGTTTGTGTGTTTTAATTTTCTATTTCTATGATTGGAAAAGTTTCTCCTTTGGATTTTAAGAAGATGATTAGGTGGGATTCTAGGTTTTGTTATTATTGTGCTGCAAAGATCATGGATCTTCATACATATCTAGTGGGAATCGAGCATTTGTAGCTCGGATCTACAGGGTTCTATGGTTTGTTTGGTCTGGGGAGAAAGAAATTTGCTCGGCGGATGAGACCTTGTGCCTCGTATTCTCAAAGGATGTTGAGAAAGTCGAGCAATCGTAGTTCCCACTTATGCTGGTGGAAAGCAACGGGATGTTAGTAAGAGACAGATAAATGTCATCTTAATGAAAAATGTATCTAATCTATTTTATCACATACATTTTTGAAAAGTTTGATTGATTAAAATCTTTCATCGTAAGTTATAGGTGTTTTGCTCGAGTGTACAAGCGTTACCACTTACATGTTTAAGAAAGATGTTTTGAAAAAAAGATTGAATCTTTAACTGTAAGTATTGGGTGTTTTGCTTGAGTGTACAAGCGTTACCACTTACTATTAAGAGATGTTTTTGTTTGAAAACAATTTGAAAAAGAGTTTGAAAAGTTTTTTTTGACTGTATGTGATGTAATAGATGAGATACTTCTTCCATAGAGATGATAGATGTCTAAATCTCAAGGAGAAATTGATTGGATTAAAGGGATGCTTTTAAGAAGCCCGTGGGTCCTTGTATTGTTATCCCAAGAGGAGGCATTCCGAGGGTCATCGAGGGTCATCGAGGGTCCTTGTATGAAGCTCAAGAGGAAGCTATAGGGTATGTGGCTTTGTGTTAAAAGGGATTTCACAGAAACCATCCTTTTTGAATAAGAGCAATTTCAAGAAATTTTACTCTCTTGGATTTGAAAGTGATTTCACGAAACCATCCTTTCGGGTTCTATCTTAGCTGGTGATTCTTTGTATTGGAAGCCCAATAGGAGGTCATTAAGAGATTTCCTATCTCTTTCATTGTATGATGCCCAAGAGCTAAACTCGGCGAGGAGTTCTTTTGAACGAAGCCCAAGAGGAGGTTGACTCAACAGAGTGTTTGTCTTATATGAAGCCTAAGCGGAGGCTAACTCTGTGAGAGTTATCTTGTATGCCAAGAGAAGGCTAAACTCAATGAGGAATAGTTGTCTTATATAAAGCCAAGGAGGCTAACTCATCTTTGGTGATGAATTGTCTTGTATAAAAGCGGAGGCTATCTGTGGGAACCTATTGATTAGTCTAATTGTTATGTTATAACTAGCAGTTGTATAAACAGTGTGTGTGTGTGTGATATGTATTCACAGGAGTTTATGAAGGAAATATAAACAATGCATGATGTTTATTTACGAGTTTATGAAATATAAACAAGTGTACGTAAACGAACGTTTAAAACAGCGTAACGATTATTTACAAGTTTGAACTGTGTACAAGGAAGTGAATATGTACACGAACAGTATTTATGTACGAAAAAGATGGATGTATATAGGAGGTTGGGACTTACACCATAGGGAGGCCCATTGGTTTGAAAGTTTCAGGGAATAATGCTCCTTTCAATACCAATGGTATTCATGTATATGTATGAATCGAAAAGCAGTGATCAAAGTTTATCGTAAAAGGTATCGTATTATGTACAGATAAAAGTTTGTATGGAAAGAATTTGATATGTACAAGAAAAAGATATATGTACATAAAAGAATGTTGGTTTGTGTATACATAAGTGAAGTGAAAACAAACGATAGAAGTTTATCCATACTTGAGTATAAAAAGTATACATGTTATGTACGGATAAAATTTGTATGTATTTGAAGAGAGTTTGATATGTACAAAAAATATTATGTACATAAAAGAATGTTATGGGACTTACACGTGAGGCCCATTGGTTTGAAAGCGTTTCACGAGGAATAATGCTCCTTTCAATACCAATGGTATCGTGTATAAACAAACGAATGAAAACAAACGAAAGAAATTTGTTTATGTTTGAATATTGACAATGATGATTTGATTATGTACAAGTAAAACTAAATATGTACAAAAGGATTGGGACTTACACGTAAGGGTGGCCCATGATCGATTGAGAAATTCGAGAGAAAATGAATTTGATTTTATCGTTTAAATCGGATCGATTGTGGTAAAAAGATGTAAGTTTTAATGAAATGTTTTGAAAAATTATTTGAAAAATGTTTTGAAATGTGAGGTTCATTTATGAAAAGTTTTGAAAAAAAATCGAAAGTCGAAAACTTGATAATTTCACCTTAAAAGGAAGTTTGAAAAAGTGTTCAGAACGTCGTTTTCGGCTCGATTAAAATTTAATCAGATGAAAGTTTTTTCTGAAAATTTTTGCACTATCATAAAATAGATATATTTATTGACAAGTGTTTAAAAAATCATCTCAAAATGAGAAGTTTTGATTGGTCAAAAAAATTGTGAAAGTTTTATGAAAAAAACATAAAAAAATGGAAAGTTATGAAAAAGAATGGTCCTGATGGGCGTTGAACCCATGACCAAAGGATGGAACACGTGTCAGAGAAGACTAAGAGCAAGCAGGTTACCACGAGCCAAACGCTAGGGTGTTAGTGGACAACAACACGTGTTAGAAAAAGATTGGAAAATTCAAACATTTAAACTCAAGAACACCTGAATGTGTTCTTCGTGTTTTGATTCAATTCTTCAACTCATGCTACAATCTTCGTTTCTCCATGAAATTGAATGAAATAAAACCAAACTTGCTCGATTTTTCATCACGAACATGAATATGACTGTTAATTGCATTTATATTAAGCCTAGCATGATTGAATTTCGGGAAACACTATGAACCCTAAAATTGAGAAATCAAATTAAATTATGTATGAGTGATTCCTTGATTTTATGAGGTTATTGATCGTGTTAGGTGCGAGAAAGAGATTGGCCAAGAGCTTTTCAAAAGAATCAAAGAATTATGAGAATGGATTTCGTGTTCTTACTGTGAAAGTGAGAATCGAATTCGGATTTTGATGCTTCGATTCTTTGTTTGATGATTGTTCAAGCACCTGACCTCTAGGGATGGTGTATGAGTGGTGCACTTCATGAGATAGCTTGGATTGCTCGACCGAAGCACACTGCAAAATCAAAACTGAAATCGAGGTTAAAGATTCTGACTTGTTGCTAAAGTGCGGATCATGTATAGGATACATGGAAGGTGTTAGGATGATTAGATCATAACTTGTTCCATTAAAACCATGAATTCGAGCTCTTAGGCAATTTTGGAAGTTTGAAAAAACATGAAATGCAATTCTGATTTCTAGCCTAGTTTGTGTTGATTTTAAGTTTTGAACAAGTTTGATAGTGATATTGAAACATGTTAGACACCAAATTTTAACATGTTTTCAACTGTTTTTCAAAAATGCAAGAATTCTCCAATTTGCACTATGTTTTGTAAATTTTGAGAAAGTGGAGAGAAAGCATGAATTTGTGATGCTTTGGTGTGATTTTGGACTTGAAATGTAACCTATTTATAGGCAACAAGTTCAAATGTTAGGCAAAAGGTACAAGCTTTTGGAAAATCAAGGATAACTTAGAGGGCAAGAATGGTATTTGCCAAAAAAGGAAACTTCCTTTTTTCACTATGTGCTCATTTTTACAATTTGATCCAATCCTCTCAATTATTACCTCTAACTAATAATTATCAGTTCAATCATCCATTTGGCAAGGTTAGATTGCTTCTAAATGAAGAAAACACAAAATGACCTATAACTTGAAGTTTTGAATTTTGAAAATCAAGTTTCATGGAGCCTTATGTTTTAATTTCAAAAGTATGGCTAGACTCCATGGATTTGAGAGTTCTTGGAAATTTTGGAAATCTTGTTTCACAAGCTACAACTTTCATGTTTTGAGTTTTTTCAAATTCAAATTGGAACTATGTGAAAAAATGGCATGAAGTTTGGAAAAAATAAGAATTTTCAACACTTAGAAATTTTTCTAAGTATGAAAACTTTTGACTTTTTGTTGACTTTTTCAAATTCTTTGATTTTTTATGATCATGATGGATCATTTGAAGTATTTTGATGATTGAAAAAGTTTTGTTTTGAAAATTTTGACCAAAAGTCAAAGTTTGACTTTTCTGTGCAGATGAATTTTCATCAGACGTTTACGAAATTGATGATGAAGTACGTGAACTCTGTGATGTTTTGAATCTAGAAATTAAGTCAAGATGGTGTATATAAGATATAATGACCAATATCTATCCAAAAGTCATCTCTTGTTCAAAAGTCGAGATTTCTCATGCCCGATCAAAACCCTAATTGGTCGATCCTTGATTGATCTGTGAGAAAAAATGGATGTCTCGAAGATTAGGGTTGATGATTTGATCAAGATAGATCAAATGAGGTGAGAAAACTCAAACCCGATTGATTGCCTCTTGAATCGATGAAAGTCGTGAAACCCTAATTTTGACACTGAATGCTATACCCGATTAATCATGCGAATTGTTAGTTATGCAGATGATGCAAATGTAAGGTTGTATATTAGGTCAAAATTTGGGGTTATTTACTGTGCTTGTTCCATTTCTTTCTTCAATGCTTCACCTCTCATTTTGCTATCACACCCCATGCTATTCATTTTACTCTTTGTAGTTTTTAAGCTCGATTCTTCTCTATTTAGCACTATCTTCATACATGCCTTGTAAATAGTAAAACACGAAAACATAGAAAATACAAGCATAATATGAATAAAAAGTATCTTAATTAAAATAAAATAAGGACATAATTCATATAAATTGAGTCAAATATACAATATATTTCGTGTTATCAAATACCCACACTTAAACCATTGTTTGTCCTCAAGCAATCAACCAACACGGTAAAAATGATTAAGCATGGTTTACGAAACAAAGGCACGCACGACTCCTAATCGTGCGTGGTCGCTAAGCTAATGTTAGATCGATAGTACTAAACGTCAACACCAAGGATACCGTGATAACACGAAATCATAATACGCGATCAAAACTCTCACCCAATTGTCATACCCCAAAATTTGCCCTCCATCTACTCAAAGAGATTTCACACATCCCTACTCGAGATTCCTCGAGAGTTGATCGACAAACTCTCTCACAATCAACCCAAACTAGGGTTTGGTATCTCTCAAGTCAAGATGAACTTCCAACATCTCCAATGGTCTTCATGCCTCCTCATATGCTTCAAAGATTCTCCATGTCAAGTTTCAAGCCTCACAAGTCAAGTTTCCTCGAATGATTGCTCAGATGGTTGAAAATCAGTTGTATTGGACAAAAAGTCAACTGTGGTCAACATACAGTCAAACTTCATAATTTTTGGTCAACATCCTCATTTTGAAGTTATATTCATCATTTGATCAAGGGTTGATCATGATTCATCAAGAAAACTCAAGATTTGCTCAAAAGTCAAACTTTCTAAATTAGGGTTTCTAGTGAAAAGTCAATTGAACTTTGTTGATCATAACTTTCTCATACTTTCAAATCTTCCCACCAAAGCTCATTTTGAAGGAAATTCAATTCTCTACAACTTCATGTCTCACAAGAATGTCAAAAAAAAATTTCATTTGAGAGGTATGGCTCAAAACATTCTGAGTCATTTTCAAAGTCAACAAAAAGTCAACTTTTTGTTTTGAAGATATATTGAGCATGGAAACTCCAATTGAGATGATACCAAAAAGGTTGGTTAGAAGACTCTTAGAGCTTTCCAAAAAGTCCAAGAACACTCAAAAATGTGGAAAATTGAGCAAGTTACACCATTCACAAGTTGGGCAATTTTGAAAGAATGCACAAAGAGAAATACTTCTAAAAATCAAAAACTTTGCAAATGGGCCTACTTTTTCTTCATCCTAACTTATTCCTCATGCAATTAGGAATATCCAAGCCCAATGCCACGAATTTTATTTTATTTTCCTATTTAATTTGGAATTTATTCATTTAAATACAAATTAAATTGAAAAATAAAGTATAAAATCCAAATTAATTGCAAGTTTGATTTTTATTTCTTCTTTGTGATCCAATCAATTCATTAAAAGCCAGCAATTTCGAAATTGGATCAATATGGCAAGATTAGATTGGAAATTGACCAAAATTTGAAGATTTGATTTTTTGCAAAAAATCAAATTTGATTATCATTGATTATTGATCAATTCTTTCCCAAAACTATTCCAAATCCATCCAATATAAATACCTGATGCATACCACATGAAAGAGAACGAAAAAATTGCTCCAGAAACCCTAACCTAAAAGTCAAAAATTTGTGGCAAGCAAGCAATTGGAGATCATACTTCCAGCCGTTTTCAATCAAATTTGAGGTGTCTAACACGTTCCTTGGCATCTCCAGAATCGATCCAGACTCTTATATCACTCAAAAGCATCAAGAATCGAGCAAATACGATTTCGGTTTGTTCTTGTTTTCCAAAATCGATTTACATTTTTCGCATTATTGACACTTTTGATTGTTTATTCATGATCGCATCAAGTTTGCAAACTATCGGGTAGCCCAATTGCGTTTTAGTGACACGGGCGAAAATCACCATGGCTAGGTTTTGGGTTTCGAGTTAGGGTTTCTTCAACGGGAAAATTGGACCATGAGACCATGACCAATGAATTCGGAGCGATGCAGGAATCGAACCATGTATTTACAATGCATTTATATTACTTGTACTTGATTTTCTATGTAGCCGGGGCTTGTAGCGTCGAAGGAAAGTAGTATGCTTTTGAATATTTGAAGCGAAGAAGGCGATGAATTGCGCGAGCTGAGGCAATGGAAGGGCGGCGCGTGTGAAAGCCCTCACTCCGTTTTCAAACACGAATGCACACATGGCGTAGCGGTAAAGGCTCTCTTTGTTTCGAGATGCCCTCGAGGTCACGTTCGAACCGGCCGAGGGATCGGTTGCTATTTTCTTTTCCAAACTCAGTTTTCTTCATATTTTTCATATTCTAATATTTTGCATTATATTTTAATTAATTTCCACATTTTATTTATGCATTAAAAAATTGTCAAAAATAATTTTCCTTTTACACTTGTTTTCTAAAAATCTTTATTTAATTTTTAAAATTAAAAAATATAATTTTGCATGCATATTTATTTTTATTTATAATTTTGCATTTTAATCACGTTTAATTCATTTTTAATTACTAAAATACATCCAAAAAATCCCAAAAAATTATTTTAGCATGTTTACATTATTTCCAGCATGTCATATTTTTTCCAATTTAAAATTTGCATTTTTTCTAACATTTTCTCTTATTTCGATTTCATCGTATTTTCCGATTTCTCTTATCGTTTCATAGGTTCTTCCAATTAGGACGTTTCTTTACTATTTTCATTTTTTTTCAATAATGTAACTGTATATGGGATGTAATAGTTTAACTTAGGTTTTTATTTTCCGCAAGTTTAAATTATGTATCTGCCCCAAAGCCATGTAATAGCGTAGGACATTTACCTTTCCGCATCTTTACATTCCGCATTTACTTTTATCAATTGCTAGTAACTAGGCGTGTATGGCAAGATAATAATGAACATAGCCCACTAACTTGCAAGATAAAATATCAATTCAACACACTTCTCTTCACACACGCTTTTAGGGTAATTCTCTCGTTGCCTTTGCGAATCAAATGGTGTGTCCCTCGAGCGTGGGGTGTCCTAGCAGGTTGCCTTCAAACAAATCATCATAGTCCCTTGATACAAAGATCATAAGACCCACGATGTCGCCTCGGATACATGATCTTGACCCTCGATTGTCGCCTCGAAAATGATGATAGTCCTTAGTAATAGGATACTTCCTCTGAGTTGCCTTGATGACCATCCGATGTCCCTTCGAATGTCCCGCTTACATCCAGCGAATGGAGCTACCTGTAACTAATGGTAAGGCTAGCGCTATTAAAAGGAATGTAAATGCGAAAACGACCAATTACGGTGGGTAATAAGTCTTTTAGTTGCTCGCTCTATCAAATGCTTTTCACACCACACTCTTTTTTGAGTTCAAATTCTTTTCAAAACAAAACATTTCAGAACACTTTGTATACATTCCTACATGAATCATTACAAAGTCAAAGCGAAATGCCTTTTTCAAAACATTTTGTCAAACACAGAAAGCAATTTAAAAAGTAATCTAGAAGCAACTAAGAGCAGTAGAATAAACTCGGATGGAAAGAATACTGTCCACTTTCATAACCATTCTCCGAACTCAGAATCTAAACGAGGTCTTTTTCGTACTTTTACCTTCCCTTAATTGGATAAAAATAAAATTGGTGGCGACTCTTGCTATCCATACATTGGATACAAAAATCCTACAAAGTCAGTTCACCGTGTTACAGAACTGGCGACTCTGCTGGGGAAATGCACTGGTTAGAGAGAATTGCCTTAGGGATTTCTAGATAACTTTTATTGCTTTTTCTTTGACTTCTATGCTTTATCTTTAAGGGTTACTTGGGTATTATATTATTGGGGGATCCTACACCCGGATCCGGGTTTCCTTTTAGGTAAGTAGCATTAGATCATCGCGACCGTTAGACGTATAACTAAACGGTCAATATGATGGCTACGTTAGCGTGACACTTTGGTTATCCCGATACTCTTCATTCCCAAGTTGAAGATAGTATTTGGCTTCTGCGTGGTGTCATCAAGCGCTAACTAAACTTTTAGAACCTTAATTGACCCATCTTGGCCATTAGAAGGTAGTGAGATGGCGGCTTTGAATCTGAGACTAAGGTTGGTTGATACTCGATGCTACACTCATTGAGATCGGACTTTTGGGATATTTTTGATCGACCACTTGGCGTCGTATTGAAATAAGCCTACGAGAAAGATCTATGATATGAGATTCCTAGAACCGGTTACTATTATAAGGATGAACCAACTCAAACTTTTGGTGGGCAATCACCTATACCATGCAAGCCTTAAACCTAGGCTCATTGTGTGGATTGTTTGTGTGTGCTAAACATGACATCATGACATCATCTGCAATATCATTTCTAACTATTTCAAGGACCTAGGATTTATCTTTGCTGCTTTTGTAGGGTATTATGGCCTAGAAAGACTATCCGAATCAACTTCATGGTATACCTTCTCATTTCAAAGAATTGGTTTCGAAATTCCGACCATGCTCAGTTCATCAAAAGACATGGTTATCTCGCTTGATTTGGTTATCTCCGGTTTTGAAGAAGATATGATGCACGTCTATTCGATTCTTTGATCCGAAACACCATTGCTTTACATTCCATTATCGGTTGGTTCCTACGGAAGAGTTCTCTAAGCTACTTGGGATACCTATTCTTAACCAAATGCCATTCACCGGTCTAGAAAAGGTTCCTAGGTACGAAGACATTGCATCCGCCTTACATCTTAAGCGTTGGATATTGAAGCCAATTGGGAAACTAGAAGTGGAGTTAAGGTTTACTTGCTAAGTTTCTAATTAAGAAAGCTTGAAATTCCTCAAAGTTATGAGTTTCCATGCATTTGAAAACATTGTGGTCTTGCTAATTTATGGTTTGGTTCTATTTCCTAACTTTCGGATCAATTCATCGATATCAATGCCATCAAATTATTTCTTACCCGATCATGCCTACCTTACTTGGAGACATCCTACATTCTCTCCACACTCATCTTACCAAGAGACAAGGAACTCATGTGTTGTGTACCGTTACTTTCCGGTGGTTTATTTCGCACCTTCCTCCATCAATTTTGAAGAATGAACAAAGGTTGAGATGGTCTCAAAGATTGATGTCACTCTCATTCGGATATCCGTTGGAATCTTTCTCTCAAAAGACTTCACCTTCATCGAGCATTGTGGAGAATTCCCTAATGTACCGCTACTTGGTATAAGGGAGGTATGCCACAACCCTTCCTTAGCTCTACGTCGGTTTGGTTTTGCTTTCGAAAAGATGGTCCACATGATATGCTTCTCCAGATGTTGTGTTCGACTACAACCACGATCTCGAGAATTACAAGCGAAGGTTAATACATGCTTGGGGCATGGTAAAGAAGGCGATACCAAGACTTTGGGGCACCAAAATCCCATTCCTGGGAACCTTACCTCAAATGGTGCGAGCTCGAGCTCAAAACCTCATGATGCCATTCACTCTGTTCTACCGATTATGGAACTGTTGCTATAGGTGGCGTACCTATCTTGTTCTCCATCACGACATGCCTCTTGATTTTGAAGACTTGAAGAGATCCACGGATTCACAAGAAGAAAGGGATACCTTTGAAGCTCGGTGCTATGCAAGCGAGAGAAAGTGCTAGAGTTGACAAAGCTACTTCATGAGGAGCGAAGCATCGATGCCACATCGGCACTAGAGGAAGGCGCCCATGGGAGACTTAGAGCTTTAGGATGTTTATGTTTTCTTTTATTGTTTGAACTATCTCTTGTAAAAAGAAAAAATGAATAATAAAGAGTACTAATAAATGTTTGTTCATTGCTTGTTTAACAAATTTAAATCTCTAAGGTCCTTGAAAACATTGCATTGCATTCGCATAAACATTGCATATCATAGCATAACATTGCATCATAGGTACATTAGAGATTGGTTTTCTCATTTTGCTCAGCTATTTATTTTAGCGAAATGGCTCTCGAGCAGTTGTCGAAGATCTCCAATAGCCACGGACATAGTCTTGATGATTGGATACGAAGAATAAGATTCAAGATATAGTTGAAGCTAATTGATTAGATTTGGTCCTCTGTTGAGGACCTCGAATGTGATCAACGCGCCTATGCCTAACCATGACAAGAGTTCCAATGCTGTTGGTGGCGGTACTTATGTTTTCAACATAGATGACTTGACTATCCCTCTGATATTGATGAAGAATTTGCTGCAACGGTGTCGATCCAGGATGCCCGGGTCGTTGGTGCCCGCCGCACCTGATGGTTGTGCTTGGTTGAGAAGACGATGTTCGATGCATGATGAATAACCGTGAGATACTATTTCGAAACCACATGCGGAAAACGTGTGAAGATATGTCTAAAGTGAAGATCGAGAGATGTGAATGAAACAATTACCACATTGTGTGTGTGATACCTTAGGGCAGCCAAGTGGGAGAATATGATTACATGGTGAAATACACTTTCACAGAAAGCTACTGAGATTCCCTTGAAGATGTTAAGGCGACCGGATGGGTGTGATTTCCCGAAGACTATCTTGATATTAACACACAAGGATTTCCTGGCGATCCTGTGCCTAGGTGGCACCTCTCATTATCACTTCTCCAAGACCGGTTCCATATTCCTCGACAAAGCTATCCTTGGAACTATGGAGCTGATTTACTATCATGGCGTCAAGCAAGACCCTCGACCATTGAAGATCTTTACTATTGAAGCTACCATTCCCGACATTGACAACATCACTGGGGATCAGTAAGGTGACGGAACCGGAAGAGTATTCTCTCGGATATCTCTCCTCCAAAAGACACATGACTCAACTCGCATTCCAGCTATTAACCCATTCCCCAAGCTAGAGGGAAAGAACCGGTGACTCATCCCGCAACCGGAAGTACCAAAGGAAGTTCTTGAAGTACCTCCAAACAAAAATGGAGGAAATTAGAAGATTATCAAGAAGATTGACTACAATGTTGTGGAGCAGGTTGGGACAGACTCCGTCAAAATCTCCATGCTTGCTTTCTGCTCTTATGCTCCGAGGCTCATGCTAACGCCTTGGTGAAGTTTCTGAAGAATGCTCACGTGCCCATGAAGACCTACTCTTGACCAATTCGAAGTTTGTATTGCTTTGGCTGCCAACAACTGGGCTTCTCGATCTTGATTTGACTCTTAGGAAAGAAACATAACAAAGCCTTGCACATCTCTGTTGAATGCAAAGGCACTACACTATCTCATGTTTTGGTGGATCTAGGTTACGCTCTGAATATCACAAGGCGCTTTTGATCGACTTGATGTCGAAGGGTTGGTTGAAGACCGGTGACATTATTGTGAGGGCTTTTGATGGTTCTAGCGGGCCCGATGCTTGGAAGCTCACTCACTGTTAAAAGTCGGTTCCAGACTTTTGACTCCATTTCTTTGTCATGGACATCCGTCCACTACTCTTACCTACTTGGGCGCCCTTGGATACATGGGGCGAGGCGGCGTACCTCTACCCATCGGAAGTTGAAGTACCGGTGAAAGGGAAGGTTGTTCTGATGTGTGGTGAAGAGGAATATGGTCGTCATCTGCGATCGTTCGTACATCTTGAGATGGAAGGTGAATTCTTGAGACTCCACTCAGCTTTTGAAACAATACCAGTCATACGGTGACTCACACATCCTCTGAAATTACTGAGTTCCGCCTAGGATGGCCTCATTGAAAGATGCTCAAGCTGCTTTGTTGAAAAGTGCTATTTGGGGTCAGCTCACGATCTTCCTTTCAAGTCGACAAAAGCGGTTTAGGCTTCACTATCAAGGGTCGGTGATCGCCCCATGACGTCTTGGCCAACTTCCTTTCCGCATCAGCGGTGGAATCCATGCTATAGAAGGCAACAGCGGCTTCAACATCAGCAAAGTGGATCTTCCTCAGTTATGGAAACAGCAATTGGAAGACCGAAGGCGTCATACCAATCTCCTTTAGTCGGAGTAATTACTCTTGTTTTGTTTTGCTTTTGTATTTCTTTATGTTTTGAACAATAAACTTTGAAAGCCTAGTGCCTTGCGGGGCATCATGGCTCGTTCTGCGAGGTTATTATCAATCGTTTGCGTATTTTCATTCAATAATTCGTTGGACTTTTGCATTCAATTGTTTGTTTTCTTTCTTTTACTTTATCACCTTCAAAAGCTATGTGTTTCTTACACACCCACATGGTACCTGCTGAGAATCACTCGAATCTAGTTAATAACGACTATGCTAGTGCTAAATATGACTTCGACAATCCGATCTACAAGCCGAGACGAAAGTGAGGGAAGATTGTGAAGTGCAGTTATGCCGACAAAGTACACGTACCTCCGGTACCTCCCAGATATTCTTCTCGGTGGCCTTTTGCAATGTGGGGCATGACATGATCGGAGAAATTAAGCCTGACTTCCAATGGACATCGTTTCATCCTTGTGGCAATAGATTATTTCGCCAAGTGGTGAAACGACCTCGGTATGCATCAGTACCAAGAATGTTGTGGCTCGATTCATCAAACATAATCTTATGCAGCCGATATGGCACCCAGAAAGTTATCAGGATAACTGGTTCAATCTCAACAACAAGATGATCACCGAACTCGCACATGATTCAAGATCAAGCATCCCAACTCTTCTCCTATCGGCCTAAGATGAATGGGCGGATGGAAGCCGCCAAAAAACATTAAGAAGATTATACGAGAAGATGGCGGTGACTTACAAAGATTGGCATGAGATGTTACCATTTGCTCTTCATGGTTATCGCACTGATCTGAGGACATCAACAGGGCAACCCTTTTTCTCGTATGGTATGGAAGCCGTCTTACCCATCGAGGTTCGGATACCCTCGACGAGTCCTCCGGGAGGCGAGTTAAGCGAGCGATTGGGTCCGACCGCCTTGACCCGATTAATTTGATTGATGAGAACGACTCGCGTCCATCTACCATGGACAGATTTTCTCAAGCGAATGATCGAGCATTTAACAAGAAGGTCAAGCACCGAGTGCAGTCGGTGATCTAGTAGTGGCTCATTCTTCTGGTGATCCAGGGGCACCATGGACGGTGAAGACTTCCCACACCTGTGAGCAGACATAGTCAAAAATACTACGCATAAAAGAGACCCGCTAGGTCGGCGAACCTAGGCAAAAATAAGGGCATCTGGCGAACCAAAAGGTTCGAGCAAAATTAAGGATATATACAAAACATGTACACCGTGAGTCGAAAACCGAAAAGCGGCTTGGGCAAAAAGGTATCGGTAGGCCGAAAACGAAAGGGCGGTCTAGGCAAAATTAGGGATTTAAGCGTACGACTATGTCTCTTCAGATCACAACTTCCAACTACTATCGACATTCAAGATTCAAATGGCAAAGATCAATTCCTCACTTTCCAGCAGTGAGGAGAGATGAGATGGTTGAAATATGATACTAGCATAGATTGGAACTTAACGGATTGTTTCACGCCTTTTTACCTTTCTTGTGTACAAAACTACTTGGCCATCGCCCATTTCAAATAAATGCAAGTTCTTTCTCTTTACAATTTTCCTTGTTGTTGTTTGCATAAAGTCCAGCGTTTGTTTTATTACGCATTTGACAATAAAAATCTCTTTGCAAGCGTCTGAAAAGTGGATATGCAAAAGTACTTACTACGGGCTACAGGAATTGAGATGGCGACAAAAGTCACCAGCCAACTTCCAATGAGCAAAGGAATCCTGATATGATTCCACTCGTAGAGCAATGTTACATCGGTCTCAAGCGGTAACACCTCACCCAGTCAGATAGCTTTATCCCCAATGGTATGTCAGTCTTTCCCTTTTCCCCAGTGGCGTTATCCGGACTTGAAGCTTGGTCGGATAGTGCATCGGAGAAGTACATCTTCATCCCCGGCCGGAGGTTCTGACGGTTTCCACAGCTCTTCCGGCCAGGTCTCGGCAACTATCAATTGCTCTCCAGCGAGATCTACACTCAGAATCTCCGGTGGGCCTTCCTAAATTCTCGGCGGGGTGCTACATCTGAGATCCCCAGCAGATCGCCTCCAGACTGCCAGCCGGAATTGTAGGATTCTCAACATAAAGAGCTTCCCGGTCTACCACGCCAGCGTGCCTAGGCCCAAGACTTGAGTCGAGATGGTGCACTCGGAGGAATCGAGGATATCTTTCTTCTCTTCAGCGGGGTTCTCACCTACGATCCCCAGCGGAAGTCAATCTTAGCGAACATCCATCTTCTTCTTCAAGATGGATGTGTTTGAAATACCACAACATCTATCATTCATACATTACTCATAAAGTCATAATTCAATGCATATATCATTCATATGCAACGTAAATGCATCATACTGCATAAAACTAACAAATATTCTATCAAAAGTTCTCTTGTTTTTCAAGGCAATTAGCGAGTCATAACAGCGCAAACAAGTCCAGAATTAAGCCCGAATGTGGAAAAGGAGCGCCCTTGGTTGTCCTCGAGTCGACTGGTCGAGTTAAGCCAGATAAAGCGGAAAACTATCCGAAAAGACCGCCTGCGGTTATCCTCAGATAGCGAGCGATGGATCGACACCGTCCTGGCGGGGAAGCTATCACATTTCTTGCCAATCTTGTTTCCCTCGAGGTAATGACCACGAATTTATTCGATTCACCAGT
>CM038794.1:168730825-168828081 GCA_021764765.1 Vicia sativa
GCTTTTTTATTTTTTTAGTATTTAAGTTGTAAATGATAAAATGATTCCTCTTTGTTATATTTTTGTGATAATCAAATTTCAGTATTCCATGATACTGGGCCTGCTTAAACAGTCAAACTATATTCTGGTTCTCAGATTGGCAATCATAATAAGTTAGCTTATGTTGTGGATATCCTATAAGCTTTTTGAATAAAAAGATTCATTTCATTTGGTACCGTCATTTTCTCACGAGTTTATAGTTTATTTTTATTAGCTTATAGTAGCATTTGTGATGAGTTAATTTAAGTAGTAGCTTATAGCATACCATTATCTCTTTTATTTTCACTCTTGTTATTTTAATTAAATAAGCTAAATACTAATCGAACATATCTTTTTTGTGTCAATTTATATTTATAAGTCAATCTAATCAATAATTCTATCAATGACTTCAAATTCACTTTATGTTAGTTTATCAACTATCCGCTATAAGTTAGTTTATCAACTACTAGTATCTGCTATTTTTTACCAAACATGGACTGATTCTTGTTTATTTGATTAGTTAGTGCCGAGAATTAATGTTTATTTTGATAATATGAGGATTAATTTTTATTCCTCTTTTTATGTGTGGCTATTGATACACTTCTATAGGTACATGATTTTGGGTTCTTTCGGTATGATCCTAGTGCCATACAATTTCTAAACTATGAAGAGATACCTCTTGCTCCAGAGGGTGCTTGTGTTGGATTAGAAATCAGAGTTGTTGGTAATGATAGTGGTGAGAAGGTACAAACAGTATTCACTTCTCTTATTGTGTCTCTGGTTTCATTGTTCATTGATTTTTAGCTTAGATCTTTTAGATAAGCATGTTTCATTAAGTAGTTCAATTGTTCTCTCTTTCCTTGTAGCACTTTATCATATTTCTTTTTGTCTTAATTGATTCTTGTTAGAACATGGGTAACTGAGCCGAGTTCTGTTGCTTTTGATAGTTTTCTTGGCTAATTGACCATGTCAGTAGAACATTATTGCAAAAAGCTTAAAGGTAGTGTTGACTCTCTGCAGTTTTTTTAAGTTCTGAGTTTTTTTTGTTTCTCATCATTGTCAATTTTGAATATCTATATCCATTTGTTTGTAAAATCAAGTGACGTATCAATATTATTTTTCCTAACGTTGGTAGGTCAAATTGGCATGCTTTCATGGTTAAGTCTTGTTTATTGTCACCACTTGCTCTTTACTCATGTTAGGCGGACCCTGACTTCTAGTGTTACCCGAGTTTATTTTATTCCAATAATTTTGTGTAATAATTTTGACTTTTACTTCCAGGTTTCCATTTTGGCCGGTACTCTTGCTCGTTTGGACAGGGATGCCCCTCACTATAAGAAGTATGGTGTGAAATAACTGTAACTTTTTTCTCTTATATGTTTGCTAATAGCTTTTTTCAGAGCAGGTGGAATTAAGATTGTTGAACTATTTTTTGATGCAGGGATGGGTATAATGACTTCAACACATTCTATATGCAAGTAAGTGGGTATACGTGCTTATAACTTTTTTCACATTTTTCTTTAAAATCTCAAACTATGTCTTTGTTTATGGTACTTTCTTTTTCCTTCTATTTGTAATTTGTATCATTGTGTAATATTTTTCCTAGGTTTTATTTGAAGTGTTTAATTATCTTTATAGTTTGTCCAATGCCAATTTAAAAGCTTCCTTAGTTTCTTTATTACTTAGAAATATGGCAGGATAAACAAAATGGGGCTTCATTTCTTTAAATGCTATGCTAAGAAAATAAGCTTTAGGGGATCAAACCAATTTGTCTTCACTTGCCAACTTAATTTGTGGATTGAGTGATTTATTTGACATGGGTTCTAAGCCGCTTTGATATGTGTTGGTAGTAAATTAACATGGTCAGACTCTTGTAATGAGTGTGTAGCAAATTAGAAGTTGGTCATTAATTGATTGCAACTATATGATTTTTGATATTTGCTTTACAGGCAGCATCTGGGACCAAAGGAGGATCAAGTGGTTCCCCAGTTATAGATTGGCAAGGCAGGGCAGTTGGCCTGAATGCTGGGAGCAAGACAACAAGTGCATCGGCATTCTTTTTACCTCTAGAACGGGTGAGCTCTTATCGAACTTGTCTGACACTTCATGTAGTAACCAAACAGAAGCATGACTCTTCTAGTGGGGAGTAACTCGTTAAATTGGGAAACTAAATACAGTGATTTACTTTTCAGGTTGTGAGGGCATTAAGGTTTCTTCAAAAGGGGAGTGAAACTTATGTTGATAAATGGATGTCAGTTTCTATACCTCGCGGTACACTTCAGGTTTGACATTGAAATTATTCTTCAAAGGTTCTTCCTTTATTGTTTTTCTCGTAATTCACTATTAAATGTATTTCATTATAATTATAATTATATAATAGTAATATAATATAATTTAATGAAACTTGAATATTTGTATGCTGCATTGTTGCCAATATATTTACAATGTTCAAATTTTTCAATTCTCGCATTTTCCCCGTATGTCTCATTATACTTGTTTAGATGATGATTGTAGGGGTTTCCAGTTTAGTAAGTTATGTTTTGTTTTTATTCCTTTCTTCCTTAATCTGCTTATGCATTTGATTTTCTCTTTAATATTAAATGAGATGAGTGCAGAGTTTTTTCTTCTTTTGGGCTAGTTTAATGGACGTTTCCTTTAGATTTGAGGCAATAACTGTAAAACATGATACAGGTGACTTTTCTACATAAAGGGTTTGATGAGACTCGTCGGCTTGGCCTTAGAAGTGAGACAGAGCAGGTTGTTCTAGTCTTTGGTTTTTAATTTTATATCTTTATCAAGTCGCAATATCCTTTAAATATGCCCTGCATTATTTACACTGCATTTGATTCTTTTAGACAGTACGTCATGCTTCTCCTGCCAGTGAAACTGGAATGCTTGTTGTGGAATCTGCGGTAAGCAAATTGTTATACAAATTTTAATTTTCCATGAGATGACATCCACTTAAATTTCTTTGGCTTTAAACCTTGACTTGTTTAGGTGCCAGGTGGCTGACTATAAACATTTGGAACCAGGTGATGTACTTGTTCGTGTCAATGGTGAGGTAAGATTGTTTGATGGGAAATCCTGCCCCTTCTCCAAAATATAATCCTTTTCATTTTCTTTTGACAAAATAAAAGACATTAAAAAATGAGAGCGAGATAGAGGATAAATTAGAGATTTTATTATAATTTATAATTGTAAAGATAAAATTAGGATCATAGAGTTAAGCGCTACTTCAATTAGCTCATTTACCAAAGACATTTTTTTGATATTTAAAACGACAAATTTGGTGAATTGTTGTTGGAAATATTAACGAGGGGATTTGAACCTAGAACCCCATATCTCTTCAATCCTACCTAATGTTCCTCCCCAAAACCACATTACCAAAGACATCAAATCTGTTTGGCAAGCTTATAATATAAGCTAGTAAAATAAGCAATAAGCTATCTAGAATGTGTTGTCCAATATGTTCATTGTCTGTGCTGAATCTTTTATGGTATATGTTTTGTCTAAAGATTGAGAGCTGGGCATAAAAGGCCATACTTGGTTGTGGACGGCTGTTGCAATGGGAAAAGAAATTATTAGGAGCAACGCATCGGAATGGAAGTGATTGTACTGTTGTACATCCAAACTGATGCTTATGATATAAATAAGTTATATGACAAGGAGACTAATTTTGGAAAAGTACAAATGTGAATTGCATTCTGCAATTTGTTGTTGTTTTTGTATTTCATACGTCTTTTGTTAGCATCCATTTGTTCATGAAAAAGTATTATTTGCCAGGATTTCTAAATAACGCCTTTATAACTTTGTTAGCGTAGAAGTTTTTCCTGTGTTTGATGACTGATTTCAACAGTTACTTCCTTGCATTTGAAAACTACAAAAAATTATGTTTTCGTGGTTCTTGTTCCGGTGGTCTCAAATGTTTAACTCTGAATTTATTGCAGGTCATCACTCAATTCCTGAAATTGGAGACTATACTTGATGACAGTGTAAACTCAAACATCGAATTACAAATTGAAAGGGTGGTGCGTCAAAGAGTTTAACCCTATTGGTGAGAGTTTTATGGTCGGATATATATTTCATTAGTACTGTTTGACATACCAAACTACTTATATTTTCTATCGGAAAGCACCCCGGTGAATCGGTGATTCCACTCTTTCTGAAGGTGCCTGAAGAAATCAAATCTCCCTAAAATTATACAAATAATTAAAAATGTGTCATCACAATCGTACTTTGTAGTTTGTACAGTCACCAATTTTATCAAGCTTGAGCCTGAGAAGCTCTGAAAGTACAGTTAGTTTAGTATCCTAGAATGATCATGGTTATCGAAATCACGATTTAGATTGTGACGAATAAATATGGTGTAAAGCACTTTAAGGTTGTCTAAGTTCCCAATAATATATCGCCAAGTAATAATACTAAAATCCATTAAAAAGGTAATAATATTAAAATACTTAGAAATGCTCACCTATGTGAGTGAGTGTGTGTATTACAATCCTATATTTTACAATCTTGCTACCCCCTCTCGATCTCACATAATTAATTGGGTACGATCTTACGATCCTGGCTGCAATCTTGTGTTTACAATCTTGCTACTCCCATCCAGATCTTAAGCAAGATCTTGATCTTGATATTATCGAGAATGATATTGTTTTATTAATATCGTCTGAAAGTGCTAGCCACTTTCTAAAGTTTTTGTGTTCCTTTAATCTGTTGTTAGCAAATGTGTGTTAATTATATTTGTGGGCTTGACCTGACACGTGATGTGACAAGATTGTATTCAACTCAAACAAGCAATCTAACCTGACACCCCTCACTATGCCACCCATAGCATATGTATATTTACCTGACAATCAATACCATACTGTAAGAAACTGATACAACTATAAAGCTAGGTCCTTAGTTGGGTTGTGATTTAACTTGTCTGCTTGAATAATACAAAATAAAATTATTGCTTAAGCTGTGCCAACTTTTTAAAATGTTTATCTCAGGTGCAAGATTTACACTCAATAACTCCCAATTATTTCTTGCAAGTTAGTGGAGCAATAATCCAACCTCTTTCATATCAACAGGTTAGTTAGATTATGTTTGAAAAGTTTTCTGTATTTTATGTTGTCTTCTCAGAAAAAAAAAGTTGAATATGATTTTGCCTGCATTTAAGAGGCAAAAGGACATGGCTATTCAAATTGAAAATTTGTCTAGAATATTTAACATCTTCCTGAAATTTATTAAATTAGTACAAAGTAGCCATTGATCTTTTTCTTTCATTCTATTGGTGCATCTGTCTCTAGGGCCTTCTGTTAAATTACTGTTTTCCATTAATGGCCAATTTTCCATCTCATCGTCTGAAATAGGGTACCAGTTTGTTTCATATTGTGGTTAGTACTGCAGCATAGTTATCTGGACAAGTAACTTGTTATGGTGTTGTATAAAAACTGACACGTTTTTCTCATTTGAACTCTGAATACGTTAAGCAGCCCTCCATAGGTTGCTTTTGTTGCTCTTCAATTTTAAGCTATCTTCCTCTCTATCTTTATGTTTATCATCTTTAATGCAGGCTAGGAACTTCCGATTTCAATGTGGTCTTGTTTATGTGACAGAACCAGGTACGTATACTTATATAAACAATGTTTATTCCGTACTTATTAGTTAATTCTATGTCACAAAAATTTGGATATTTATTTGAATTTATAGGTTACACTTATGAAAATTATTAGTGGAATTGCTAATTTGTTATAACTTTGTGAGATCTGGTAAGAGTTATTTGCTGATGTATTTATGAATTACTCTCTCTGGACACTATTATAAGCAAAATAATCAACTCACATTGATTAAGAAAGTTAGTTATAAACAATTAAATTTTTAGATTTCATGTAAAACACAAGTTAAATTTACTAAACTATCCTTGTTGACATTTAATGAATTAACTACTCTATTAAATATATTTAGAATAAAACGAAGGGTATGTTAGTAACTCTAGCATTAAATAGCTTAAAAGTTATCAACTTTTGCTTATAATAGTGACCAAAATTTATGTCATTTTTTCTTATAATAGTGACCAGAGGAGTATTAAATTTAATTACTTAAAGTTGTTTGGTCACTTGACAAATTTGCAATAATTTTAGTGTAGCATCACTTGAGTCATGCACAAGGGTCATTGCTAGAAGGAGAAGATATCTGTGATGTTTATTTAACATTTTGTTTAAAGCATGTGATTTGTTGAATATATGGCAATTACCTTTTTAGATATATGCTCTTTAAAGCAGGTGTTCCCGCCATGCAATAATTAAGAAATTTGCTGGTGAAGAAATATCTTGCCTTGAGGATCTAATATCAGTTTTGTCCAAGCTATCAAGGGTGCTCGAGTACCACTGGAGTATATAAGCTCGTGGATCGTCATCGAAGGAAGGTAAGGTTACTATAGAGTCTAAATATATGACAAATGTGTATTTACAGATACTATATTTTCCTGTTATTGTAAGGTAACTTTCTTAAAGTTTCTTAATCTTTTAAAACCTTTAGCGTGCAATAAAATCATGTCCTTGTGGTTCATTCTATAACAAACCCTCATTGGTTGGAATGTGTAAAGATATTTCTGTTGGAGTTATGGGTTTTAGACAAAAGTAGGAGAGAAATAATGAGAGCTTGAATATCATCTATAAGAACTTGATAGTAACTTGATATAAAAGGCTAAACATTAACTTCTATTTATAGGGATACACATCCAAAATAAATAGGGAGATCGGGAAACAAATCATAATAACCATGTAATATGGAAACTAATACTAGGAGATAATCTTAAGATACACTGAGATTATAAACTAATTTTAGGGGATAAACTAAGATATACATAATTATAATATAATATCAAAGATATTTTAGTACTCACTTTGTCTCATCTTAAGTGTCTCCTTTGAGTTTTGCACAATTTTATGATAATAAGTAGTTATTTTGATTACAATGATAAATTGAGTTTCATTTACTAAAGTTTCCTTATTAATTATGGTTATTGGGTTGAAGTACAAAAATAAGGGTATGGTTGTTGTATTGGCATAATTTGATTCATGTAGCTGACCCCACTTAATTGGATAGGGCTTGGTTGTTCTATTGACTCTTTGACACAGTACTGTTTCATGATCGAAGCAGCAGTATATTTATATTTGTATCTATATTCGTTTGGTACTTTAGTTTACCATGATCTCATAAAGGTGTAACCCATTTCTAATTATGTTTCATGAACTTGTTTGGTGGCTGTAGTCGGTGTTAGTGACGGTTGATCGCCACGAATGGTATGCACCTCCCAGATATACACTCGTGACGACAGTACTGGCCTATGGATTGCCAAGCCTGCTTTTCAGCCTGATTCCGCTTTTCTATCATCTGGGACTAAAGATGTTGGAAATTTGGCCAGCTGTCCAATTTCATTGACTGGTGAGCATGCTTGTGGGGGAGATATGTCTGAAGGTAACCATCAGGAGTTGGTTGATGGTGTCACTGGCATGGAAACTAATGATGAAGATTCTTCAGAGGGTGTATCTCACCACAATGGTTCTGATGGCATAGTAAAAAGCGGAGAGTAGATGATTTATCAACTGATGGAACTGTAGCCGATATTTCCTTAAATGAATCCGAGGAAGCTAAGCTAGAAAAATCAGGTGCCATACAGGATGATGGGTTAATGGACTATCAAGGTGCAACTGCTGCCACAGCAAATGCATCCATCACTGAGCGTGTGATTGAGTCTACTCTTGTGATGTTTGAGGTTTTTGAAACTTATCACAATCCTGATCATTGGCTTGACTTGACTTGGCATAAATTTTACTGCAGCATTTCAGTATCTCTGTTCATTCCTCTAGGCAATTTTGCTCGTATCAATTCTATTTTTGTATTTATAACGTCTTCTATGAGTTAGGTCCCAATGCTTTATGCTGTAGTGTGGTAATGGCACTGACTTGCTGGTTTTCCTCGGTTCTTAAATACTCTCATCTTCAGGTGCATGTTCCTCCATCTTGTATGCTTGACGTGTTCATTCACAGCACTTTTTGGAACCGGTGTCATAATATATCAAACTCAAGATATGGGATTAGTTGCAGTTGACAAGAATACTGTTGCTGTATCTTCCTCTGATGTGTTACTATCTTTGCTGCTTTCCCCATTGAAATTCCTGGAGAGGTAAGTCTTTCTTATAGAATTTGTTGCTAATCATATAAAATGAATGAACAAGAAGACAGACTTTCTTTAGCTTGGTGTCTTTTTTCTTAACGGCAGGTAGTATTTCTGCATCCTGTTCACAATTATGCTCTCATATCATATGACCCATCTGCCTTGGGACCTGTTGGCGCTTCAGTGGTTCGTGCAGCAGAGTTACTTCCAGGTGGGTTTGACCATGTCATTTCTGAAATTTAGACTGTTTGAAGGTTGCTTTATCCAATCCACTTTTGATTATGAAGAATATGTTTCATTCTCCGTGTTTCATAAACATTACCATCTATACTTTGACTGAGTTGAGAAAAGATAACTGGCTATCCTTGGACTGAAATAGAGAAATTGGGAATAGTAATAAATCCAAAGCCTGATTTCTTCTGTTCTCTTCTGTCAAGTCAAACTGGTCTTACGGTGAGTGTAGTATGATTAAAATGGATATGATTAACTTTTGTGGACTTGTCACTATGTATCCTCACAGTTAGATACTTGATTGTTTTCATTTTGTATGGAAGTTAATTGCTTCTGGTAGTAAATGATTAAATAAATCTAGCAAGAGATTTGGGAACTTTTAACATGAAAAATGTGATTTGTTGAATTGCGAACAAGTATATGCACTTTAGATGTGGATGCTGTGGGAAGGAAGATGTTTGTGAGCATTTGCACTTTCATGCTAATTTTTTTATTTATCTATATTGACGAAATATAAGTACATCTTTTTGTTCAGAGCCAGCGTTATGCCGAGGAGATTCTGTTTACCTTGTGGGCTTAAGCAGAAGCCTTCAAGCAACTTCTAGGAAATCAGTTGTTACCAATCCTTGCGCTGCATTAAATATAGGGTCTGCAGACTCCCCGTTACAGAGCAACCAATATGGAAGTTATTGAGCTTGATACTGGTAAATTTGGATGTTTTCATTTTTAAACCAACGTAATACTCAATTAGATAAATGTCTTACTCTTCATGTGTTTGAATACAGATTTTGGTAGTTCATTTTGGTGTGCTAACAGATGAACAGGGAAGGGTCCAAGCTTTATGGGGAAGCTTCTCTACTCAGGTTCTTACTAGTTATCCTCTTGCTTGCTTACAGATCTGGACATTTTCATTGGGCCCAAGATAGGAAAAATGCCAAAGTAAATTGGATGAATAAAATGAATTCTTAAACATTAAAATAAAAAGTGCTTTGTAAGACTTTTCCAAATATCTGTGTTTTTTTGTGTGAGTTCATTCTTTAGCATAATATGAGAACCGTTTTTTACTAGACCTTCTAAAATTCAAACTTACTGCTTCTTTTTTCATTATTAAATAAGTTAGCACCTGATTTTGGTGGCTTGGGCACGTAACACCCCCTTCCCCCCCAAGTTTTACGATGAACTACTCTTGGGTCTTACTCTAATAGCTTAAACAGAATAGATGGTTTGTATGAAAATGCATTACCCCATTTCAAAGGCAGGACATGTCACAAGCCACAACAAGGGAATACATTTACTTAATGACTTTCTAATGGACTGCCACTTGGAATTGAACCCGACCATTATATAGTCCAAACCGTACATCAATACTAATTTCTAAATGAAGTTAAAAAAGAATAAGCAGACTTTGTCAATATATGATACCATAATGATTAAAATCCCCTACTGAAAGGCTTTAAACAATGTACATATTATACAATAGTTTTTGGTATTCTCATTTGTGTAGTATAATAAAGCCTAACTTCAAACAGTTGTGGTAGTTTTTGGTTTTCTCATTTGGTTAGTATAATATAAAGCCCAACTTCAAACACTTGTGATAGGTTTTGGTCTTCTCATTTGGTTAGTATAATAAATCCTAACTTCAAACAGTTGTGATAGTGTTTGGTCTTCTCATTTGCATAATATAATAAAGCCTAACTTAAAACAGTTGTATCTTCGTAGAAGAAGAAAAGAGGAGAAAGATGAAAACTGGGAAAGCGAGACAAGACAATATTTACTCATACTTCAAAGACTACCAGATGGTGGGTTGGTCCTTGAAGTCTATATGCCATTACTCCTTTTCATTTAAATTTATAAATATTAATTAAGAAACACCTTTAGCTGTTTTGAAGTAATATGGATTTCATAAAAGTGAATCACAAATCTTAGAAGAAAATAATACCAGTCTTATCAAGAATAATTCATGTGATTGAGTAATGATAGTGTTACACAACTGATATAAAATGCCTGAAATTTGGCAGAATTCAAGTGTGGTTTTTGGGCTACTTAAAAGTGGTAGGGACCACCCATCCATATAAGAACTAACAATCATCACATATTATTTTAGCAAAAAACAAATTCAGGATGTCTATAACATTCTTCTGCTGACTAAATTTGCTTTGGATGGAGCGGTAGAAAATATAGGAGGGAAATGGTAGAGCAATTGAAATGTTGTAATCTCATCATGGTATTTGGTAGAGAATATGATAAATAAGATGACTAATTATTTTCATACCACACTGTAGGCATATCTTAATGTCCAGGTGAATAAAGAATATAATTCTGATATTAATTAAGAACTATTCTGATTAACTTTATCTCTAACTTAAAATAATAAAAATAAGGTAAGTGGTAATTTTTAAGTGTGTTATCATTGTATTATCGCTTCCTCTTATGTAGTGTGGTCTCTATTGTTTTTAATTCATTATCCGCTTTTTTTCCTTGCAAGTACCAAATGATCATGGTTAATTAATTTCAATCCTAATTTTAATCTTATTATTATGTACTCAAACATGTCACAATTGCAGTTTTTTCGGGTGATATTAGGTGTGAGTTGTGACAATTACAGATTTTTTAGGTTTGTGGCAAACATATATAATGTGGCATGCCCACCCACCCTAGGTAGGTTGTGGCCAATTTGCATAAATAAAGCCTTGAACTAATTTAAAATATTTATTGAACAAACTTCAAAATATTTAACTGTGAAAAAGGAAGCAGTGATATTTCGTTAGAGCTATATTTAAAATAAACTTCTTCCCAACTTTTAGAAGTTTTTTTAATTCTATTTTGCAAAAGGGTTGATTTTGATGTGATTACTCGTTAAAAAAATTTTCTTCATATTTTGCAAAAGGGAGGGGGAGGGTTTATATGGTGAACCCTGGCTGCTTGTAAAATTTGCTGTATTTTTTATTTATCTATCTGAAAGAATTTCCATGGTCCAGCTGAAATTCAGTGGCAGTACATCAGAAGATCATCAATTCGTGAGGGGAATTCCGATTTATGCAATTAGCCAGGTCCTGGACAAGATCATATCTGCTGCAAATGGGCCACCTCTTCTCATAAATGGTGTCAAAAGGCCTATGCCACTTGTGAGAATATTAGAAGTTGAACTTTATCCAACATTACTTTCAAAGGCTCGCAGTTTTGGATTAAGTGATGTTTGGATTCAGGTATGATGGAGGCTCCTTTATGGTTTCAGTTTTTTCTTTAATATTTATTTTCTTTCTATGGATTACATTTTTTAACTTTATCCACTTTATTGACATCAAAAGAATGCAAAGTTGTAGCTTTCTATTTTATGATGATGTGTATCCCAGGAAGAATTTTAGATTTTGTTCTCTCTGGTTAGAACCACATTTAAGCCCTTCATCTTGATATGATGATGTCTAATTCCGACTGAAGCTGAATTAGTTATGTCGGAAAACCATATTTATTCACTAGGCACAAGTTATTTATTGTATAGATTTTGTGTATGAACCTTAGTATAGTGTCTTTCAACTAATGGCATGTCAAACATTCCATTATTCCGTTATTGACATCTGTTGGAGTTTGCTGGTGTTTAAGTTCCATTCCACCTGGCTAACTGAAATTAATAAATTAGAAACATTATGAATTAAATATTTAATACAGCTTCGAAATTAGACAAAATAACAGTTTTCATATGTAAGGCATTAGGGATGGGAAGCTAGGATCATTAAGGATGCATATTCAATTTTGCTAGGATCATTAAGGATGCATATTCAAATCTGTCCGCCAGTAAAACACCTCCAATGTTGAAAATTAGTATTTGGTTTACTAATTACTAAATGAAAATCATGTGCAATTTACTAATTACACCTCCAATGATGTGTATTGCCACATTTTGCCGTGGCTAAAAATGATTTAAAACACTAATTAGCATTCACGATTACCTTAATTACAAATTTTGCTAATGAAGGTTGATTTAGTTGGGAAGGAGTTGATTCATACCTCACAAGGGTTTGAGTTCAACTCGTGCTTCCGGCGTGAGCATCTCTTTGGTGGGTAGTATGTAAGTGCTCTCTGAGCTTAGGCTTTGTTTGGGAGTTTGGAAGGGAAGGGAGGGAAGGGCTCTGGAAGATGATTAGAGAGAAAAGGGAGGGATGGGTTCCGGATAGGATTGAGCTAAGCCTTAACTAGGGTGGCTAAGGCATCAGTGCTAAATGGAGAATGTGGAAGTAAGAATGAAGTGATGTGAGGTATGTTGTTACAAGAGAGAGCAAAGGGGAATCTGAAGCAAAACAGGATGCACATGAAGTGAATTGTTTTTCGTTGTCTTTGAGCATCAACTCGGGCTATGAGAGATTGGTAGGTCGTGCTGTTACTGTTCAGAGCTTAGTTAGTTGGTGGGTTAGAGATAATTAGGCTGTTGTTGCCTATAAATAGAGGATTGATTGAAGAGGGGAGTATCTTGTTAATTGAGTGAATTACGGGCTTTTTGGTATTGGGAGCTGGGAAGACCCTGGAAGCTTTGCCATTGTTTTCTAATCCAGGGATTATTCCCCATTTTCTACAATAATACCACTTGGTTTCCATCAACTAGTATCAGAGTTGTTTTGACTCGGGTGAATTTAGGAATTAAGCAAGAATTTTTGGTGGGAAGATGGCTGCCGAGTTGATTCCAAGATTTGGTGTAAGGGAAGCTTACTTGTGGCTGATATAGGCAGCAATATTCTTGAGGGCAGAAGTATATCGGAAGAGATGAAACCATGGCGGGTTGTTGCATTTGCATTGAGAGAAAAGGCTCTTGTTGGGTGGGTTTCCTGGAAGGGGAGCATTACAAGTGCTTCTTGGTGGAGTTTTTCGAAGGCCATTCTCCAGCCTGAAGTTTGGCATTGTGCTCAAGATTCCGAATATGAGGGACCAAGATCCGTGGTTTTGAGGGAAGAAGTTCCTAAAGAAAATAAGCAACAATTGGGAGGTGTGTGAATCTCAAAAGAAGTTGGAGAATCGGAAGGTAGAAGTAAGAATGAAGTTGTGAAGGTGGAGAGCAAAAGCAGCCACAGGGGAAAAGAAGCATTCTTGGGTTAGGCAGAATCTAGATCCTCATCAGCCGGGACCTTGTTGCTCATATTTTCGTTAATAAGCAGCCTCCCATTCTAGGATAGAAATCACTTCCTATCAAGAAAATTAATAAATTTTGTTACTTTTGATGGTTTACTTTTCCTATAATATCGTTAACTATTTATTATCTCATTCCACCTATTTATCCCTCTCCATTAAATAAGGTATTATTTACAAAACAATAATTAATGTTGGATTGAATATTGAAAAGCGACAATAGAAACAGAAGTTTTCTACAAAAGTGACAAGTAATGAGGAAAGGAGGGAGTACATAAAGAGTTTATAGTGGTATTCTTTATTAAAGCAGGGATGTTACTGTTTCTTTCTGAAGCAGGAGTAGATTTTAGTGTAGTTTATACTAATATCAAAACGGATAATAAACGTACTTAAATGTTTTCCTTTACGACTGCTGTTCTAGAATTGGAATTATGGGTTGTGACACGTTGACAAGTCGTCCTAAGTTTTCCTGTTTCTTCTTTGTTCATCTTTACTTAAATTATTTGAAGCAAGACCAAAATTAATTATAATGTCTATGTAATCTGTTCTTTAGTTACTCTTAGATTCCATTAGAAAGAAATAGCTTTGATACTGCCATTATCATGATTTGTTATTAATGGTTTTTGGTAAGATTATTGCAGGCGCTTGTTAAGAAAGACCCAATAAGGCGGCAGGTTTTACGTGTTAAAGGTTGTTTGGCTGGATCAAAGGCTGAGAATCTTTTGGAGCAAGGAGACATGATTTTAGCAATCAATAAAGAACCAGTCACATGCTTCCTTGACATTGAAAATGCTTGCCAAGCCTTAGATAAATCTAATACCAATGATGGCTTGCTCCAGATGACTATTTTTCGGCAGGTACATTGAAAATATCCAGCCTCCTCTGATTTAGAGTTTGTAGATCTTGCTGAATGAACTGTTGTCTTATTTATGGAGGCACATGGGTAATAAATTTATGTCTGATTTGTGTGGTTGTCTAGGGACGAGAGGTTGAACTTCTTGTGGGAACAGATGTTAGGGATGGAAATGGCACAACCCATTACAGTTAATTGGTGTGGTTGTGTAGTTCAAGATCCACATTCGGTACGTGCTCTTGGATTTCTTCGAAGAGGGTCACGGTGTATATGTGGCAAGGTATGCTTTTAGTTTTGTGCATGTAAATTTTAATTCTTGAAAAGTGTAAATTACTGATTACAATTAATAGCAGCATGATGGTAGGGTTTTCATATTGATATTAATGTTGCAAGTAAAATTGTATGAGAGCTTACTGTTACCAACATCTAATTTAAAAGACCACCGATGTGTTTGCTTAAAAAACAGACTTGTTTGATTAAAAAATTAGACTTTATACATTTTGTTTATTCAAGAACTTGGACCAGCATTTAACTTGCATGCTTGTCTGACCAAGCATCAACTCACAAAATTTGTCAATTTCACAGGTGGTGCCATGGGAGTCCGGTACATAGATATGGCCTGTATGCTCTTCAGTGGATAGTTGAAATTAATGGAAAACCAACTCCAGATCTAGATTCTTTTGTTAATGTGACGAAGGTATGATATCTTTTATGCATGGGTGCAACTTACACATACATGCAGAATTACCTTTCTTTTCTTCCTAGTTAGAGCATTGTAATTATTTCATGAAGCATTGCAATTGTTCTCATGATCTGATACTACTGTTTTGGGAATGCTTTGTAATTATTTCATGAATGTTCGCAGGAACTAGAGCATGGAGAATTTGTTCGTATAAGAACAATTCACCTCAATGGGAAGCCACGAGTCCTAACATTGAAGCAAGATTTGCACTACTGGCCTACATGGGAATTGAGGTTTAATCCAGGCACTGCAATTTGGCATCGTAATGTAATCAAGGCATTAAACTGAAGCTCTGTATGAATCATCAGAAGAGTATAGTATAAATTATACATCCCTAAGTAAGCAGCAGCCCAGGAGCAAAGACGTCTTCCATGTTCTCTGATTTTTGGCAGTGCTGCCTTGCTCTTGATTTGACTTGTGACAACTTATGAAGCATTCATTCAGGCTGGCAACAAGTTATTTCGACTATATGCACATCATTATTTAACCTCTTGGATAGTTATAATTTATATCATACACTGGAAAAGTTGGATAATTATGAAAAATTAAATAAATATTTATAATTTTTTATCATGTATTAACAAGAATACTTTACCAAACCCCTGCCCTTGTATTTTCTTCACTTGCTTCATTAACAAGAATCATTGTGTATTTCAATTGCAGTTTTGATTTTCCTTTCTCGCAGCCTAGACTACCGGCAAATAAAACATAAAAAAAAAGTTGTTAATGATGATTTTCATGAATACGGACAATATATTGAGGATGATTTTCACTTCATTCAACATCATGTTTAGCGCAACACCATCACTAACTCTGGTTTCTACTAAAACATATATTGTTGATTTTCTTATCAAATCTTGTTCTCTGGACGATTTAGGATCTTAATTAGTAAAACTATATTTCCTACCATGAGTTTGAGAGGAAATGTTATGATCATATTTTAGGCCTTTATTTATATTTCCTCGCGATATTATCAAACAAAAATATCCAATCCTTTGTTTTTCCATTATCGACACACATTCTAATTTACTCTTCATGTAGGAGGTGGGTGTCCTGAGTCCTTTCTGTGTATGCATTGCAAAGTTTACAGGTTTCCATTAAAGCATTTACAAATCTTCATCAAATAATTTTAATCTTAATCTGACAGTCACACACATATATAGTTAAAGAGATAGTATATAGCAATTTTTTCTTGGTACGGACGCGCTAGTTCTAGTAAAAAATTGTTACTAAGATTAATTTGAATTATTATGAATCACATATCAGAATAAATTTTCCTGTATTTTATCAGGAAAGACATAATAAGTGCATGAAAATGAAATCAGAATAAAAAAAATGAACTAGAATAAGAGAATAGAACACTAATCATATATGAAATTTATTTGAACAAGTTAAGCTTTAGTTTCATGAAGATATCATCCAAATACCGTTGCAATAGAGAGTCCTCCTCCCAAAGCCAAAACCAGCAAACTAACACCTTTGTTTTGAGCTCCAGAGTAATAATATATCCAATAAGGTTTAGGTTGGTTTACCTGACCTGGTGGAACATATATGAATCTTGGTGGCGGCGGTGGCAAGGGATTGCAGTTTTGAGGACATGAGGGATATTTAGGCGGCGGCGGTGGTGAGGGCGGTGGCGGTGGTGGAGGAGGCGGCGGCGGTGGTTGACAAGGAGGTGGTGAAGGCGGAGGAGATTGGTCAGCACAGGTATAACCACAAGGACATGATCCACACTTGATGTCCGTGTATTGTGCCGGTTGATCAGCCGCTGGATAGTCTAATTTCTTTGGAGATGTTATTATGGTTTCTTCAACTGAAGAGGAAAATGAAATGCATATAATAAATAGTAACACTATCGTTGTAGCCTTTTGAGAACTCCTCCAGTTATGAGCCAGAGAAGCCATTCTTTTGAGTAGTAGGGACTTGGATGAGATTTAATACTTTTGAGTCCAAGTGTTGAAATAAAAGAGAGCTAAGAGAATATGTTCAAGAATGATGTAGGAAAGTTGTTATTGTTCTTGCTTCATGTTAAGTGCATGATTGATGATGAAAAGTAAGTGTCATGCATTAGGTAAGTTTGATAAATATGGAAAATTGGTTTTCTTAGTTCAACTCTTGAGGTATTTGAGGACTTATGATAGTAAAATGCATGTGGTTGTTGTGAATGTAGTGGACCTTTTGTTTACTCTTTCAATTCTAGTAGCACTTTCTGGAGATTTTAGTGATTAACACTCTTACTTTTAGGAGGGTTTGGTTTTTGTATAACTATATATGTTCCATACACCACTAGCATATATGACATTAATATATTGGGTTCCTTATTCCCTATACTTTTGATTGTGCATAAGAATATTTGCTTTTGCATGAGATATATGGTGATCAGATTCATATACATCAATATTGCACCTTAGTTTTTCATGAGGAATAAGATCATCAAACATTAAAAGCTTATGTCGGTTGACATTATTCCTAAATTCAAACTACATAAATTTATAATTTAGCATTAGAAACTCACACAATTGTGAATATGAATTTGAACTTTAATGATGACGTCCAATCTAATAATATTGATTTTTGTCAGTCAAATCAGAATTTCCAATTTAAAATTTAATACTTAATCACAATATACATCACAAATGAAATATCGATTTTTGTCACTTGAATTATAATTTTCAAATTAAAATTTAATACTTAATCACGTTATACATCATAAATGAAAGAGAGGGAAAAAAATCAAGAGTAATTTTATCTTCTAATGATATCTTAACCAAAGTCCAAAACATTTGTATTGAGTTGACATGTTCAAATGGCACTTCATTCCTTTCAAAATGAAAATGGTATAATAGATGAATTTGAATTAAAACATATAGATGTTATGTTGAGTGATGATTAACCTTGGCATTATGGAGTTCCCTAACAACAGAATAGAATGCTTCCATCAATTTGAATAAAGTGTGTAGCTGACATTATTATTCCCCTTATGTGACCCGATTAATTTATTGGGACCTTCATTTAATGTAGCCTTCACATGTCATAGAATATTTTTTAGTTATGATTTCTTCTAAAATTGCAATTGTGGCTGCAATTGCATATAAGAAAACCCTCATTAAGAAAAGAATCTAATAGAGGAATAGAATTTAAAAGTGTACTATTCTAAACTTTTTGTAAGATGCAATAAGCCATTCTTTCTTTTATTTGATAGTTTTAGGCCACCCCTACCCTTGCTGGCTAACCGTCCATGTATGTGTAGGTTTTCATTTTGCATCAAATTTATCAGTGACATTCAAAATAGAATATGATCAAGAATGTGTCAATGAAAATAGATGTATAGTATATCAAAAGTGAAATAATGTTTATGAAGGATCATGTTGTTTTACAAAATATTGTAAATTCATATTTAATACAGGTTTATGATAAAAATGCCATATAAATTGTAAGTTAAATCTACATAAAGTTTGTTTTTTCATTTGCTTAGAACTGTCCCTTTTTACACTTTTATAGAATTTATTCGATTTTACAGATATTAAAGATGAAAGTACCGGATTCTCAGTTTTGTGAAGTTTTATTATTTTGGTGTAACATTTGGTTAATTGGCAGCTAAGGAAATATTTCAATTAGTTTATTTGGGAATAATGATGTACTTGAAGGAATGAGTTGAGATTAGAGTGGCAAGCCGGCGGCCTTGGTCTGTGTAATTGTTAAAAATTAGTCAGTTGGATTGAAATTTTGAATTCATTCTTCTTGTCCCGTCAAAATCTGTTGTTTGTTAAAATCAATCGTAAAATTAATCTTTCAATCCATCTTCCTCAAGTCCATAATTCTATTAATTTTATTTTAATTTTATTTAATTATATATTATATATATATATATATATTATATATATATATATATATATATATATATATATATATATATATATATATATATATAAATATTTTAAATAAAATTTATTAAAAATATTTTATAAAAAATATTCTAAAATATAAGTGAACAATTGAATTAAAATTATAAGTTTATTTATCTATTAAAAATACATATAAAATAGAAGGACAAATTTAGCTTGTCAATTCACCAATGAGAATAGAATATATTTTTGTACTCATTATCACTTGGTTGACTTGTCCATCGCGTATTTTTTAAGGGATTAAGATAGAATAGAGCGAGGTGAAACTAGTGAAACATTTTATCCCCTAAATTGAGATCTTCTCTATTTTTTAAAAGAAATAAAAATCACAATTATTATATTTTTATTTATATAAGTTATATGTCACATATTTCAAAAATATATATATTTATACACCAATACTTTAGTAGTTATATTATTATAAACAATAAATTATCTTTTAAAGCTTATTAACTAATTAATATATTTGATATATAATAATGATGGAATATATTATTTATTCAATACATTTAATTTTTTTAATAATAATAACTAGACAATATATTTCTTATGAAAAATGGAAAAAAATCTCTACTTCAAAATATTATAGATCATTAATTAGTTTTTACTCTATCCCATATTTTAAGCAAATTTTACTTTTTAGATTCATTGAGTAATTAATGTATTTGATTTATATATAGACCAAATACATTAATTACTCAATGAATCTAAAAAGTAAAATTTACTTATAATATCTGACGGAGGGAGTACTTTGTTAAGAAAGATGAAAAAAAAAGTTCCGAAAAAGAATTTATCAAATAAAATAAAAATGGAGTCCATCCTCAATATTGATGGAGTGAGAAAAGAAAATGCATCTCCATACCTATAAACGTAATTCTTTAGCTCCACAGATAAATAAAAATATTAATTCTACCACTTTTATTATTTATGTTATGAAATACAGAGTAATAAGGAATAAAGAAGAGAAAGATATAATGATTATGTATTATTGAATTCAGTGTAATCGTATATAATGAAATAAGTTCTATTTATAGGACATCATACAAACAATATAATAAAGACATATTGATTTAAATAAGGAATGAAGTTATTGGGAGACAAATCATCCAATTATTCATAACACTCTCCCCTATGATGTTTGTTTTGGATATGCCTCGTTAAAACCTTACTAGAAAAAACCGAGTTGGAAAAAATCTAGTGAAGGGAAAAGAGTACAATATCCTTTTTAAAACAAATTTATTTCTCCCCTTCAACTGAACGATTATTTCTTCGAGGATGAAGACCAATCTTTTGTACTAGTTGATTAAAAGTTCTACTTGGGAGTGACTTTGTGAAAAGGTGCAAGATTGTCACATGAGCGAATTTGTTGAATGTTTATATCACCGTTCTTCTAAAGATCATGAGTGAAAAAGAACTTTGGAGAGATAAATTTTTGTTCGGTCTCCTTTAATATAACCATCTTTCAATTGAATGATGCATGCACTTTTATCTTCATATATGATCGTTGTATTTATTTTTCCTGAAGACAACCCATAAGCATTTTGTATGTGTTGGATTAAGGATCTCAACCAAAGCATTCTCGACTTTCCTCATATATTGCTAAATTTTTGCATGATTAGATGAAGTTCTGCTATTTTTGTTTCACCGATCTCCATGAAATAGTTGTACCACCACTTGTAAACAAATAACTTTGTTTGTGATCTACCATTGTGAAGATCGACAAGTAATATGCATCTGCATAACTTTGTTAATTCGAGTTTGGGTACTTTGGTATATAACAGACTCATGTCTATTATACCTCTATGATAATGAAGTATATGTTTGACTTTGTTCCAATGTCTTAGTGTAGGTGAAGAATTATATCTTGCTAATAGATTGACCACAAATGATATATCGGGCGTGTATAATTAGCAATACATCGTGCTCCAATCGCACTAAGATATGGTACTTCAGTACCAAGCAATTCTTCATCCTTTTCCTAAGGCCTAAAAGGATCTTTCTCTACATATAATGATCTAACAACCATTGAAGTAGACAACAAGTGACATTTGTCTATATAGAAGCGTTTTAACACCTTTTCTATATAGCCTTCTTGATATATAAATATTTCTTTGTCCAAATGTTCAATTTGTAAACCTAGACATAATTTTGTCTTTCCCAGGTCCTTTATCTCAAACTCTTTCTTTAAGCAATTCATAGCTTTTGGAAGCTCTTCAGGAGTTCCAATAATATTTATGTCATCAATATATACAACTATTATTGCAAATTCTTTTCCTGATCCTTTTATAAAAATACAAGGACAAATGGAGTTATTTGTATACCCCTCTCTAAGAAAATATTCACTAAGACGATTAAACCATTGGTCCAGTTATTTCACCCATAGAGATTTGTTCAAATTTATGGAGTAGCTTTCTCCATATCCAAAATTTTGTGTCTATGATATATTAAACTCTTTAGGGATTTTCATGTAAATGTCACTATCAAGTGAGCCGTATAAACAAGATGTCACAAGAGCATATTCATATTAAACCCTTCATGCTCTTCAAGGCTAATCAAATATTAAAAAATTAATTAAATCAACTGCAGATGGATATGTTTCATATAAATAAATCTTAGATCTTTGAGCAACAAATCAAACTTTATA
The DNA here is from genome assembly GCA_021764765.1 of Vicia sativa. Lineage (NCBI taxonomy): Eukaryota > Viridiplantae > Streptophyta > Magnoliopsida > Fabales > Fabaceae > Vicia > Vicia sativa. The sequence continues at coordinate 168,752,500 of CM038794.1, forward strand.
CAATTCATATTTTTTTTCCACAAAAACTCAGTTATATCCCATTGGTTTTACACCTTGAGGCGTTTGGACTATAGGTCCAAAATCAAGTCACTTGTAAAGTGAGTTTAATTCTTCTTCAATTGAAGATTTTCATTTTGGCCAATTCTTACTTCGTCTACAATCTTTGGTAGACTTTGTCTCGCGATCCTCTTTATCGTTTATCATTTTTAGCGCTATACTGTATATAAATACATTGTCAATGTCGACTTTATTTGATTATCTTAATTTTAGTTCTGTTCTGTTTCATCCATGACATAATTTATCGATATTTCTTTATTTGATATTTCAAGTACTTGATTAGTTCTTATGGAACTGAAAAATAAATTATATCAATATTCTCTTAGAATATTTATATCCTCACTTGGGTCATCTTTAACTTTAGTTACTTTTCTTGGTAGAGGACTTTTAACATTGAAACCAACTTTTCTACCACGCTTGGTGACTACAACTCATTTGCAATATTAGATTGTAAAATAGAAAATCCACTTTGAGTGGAGTATTAGCAATGATATTTTGTTTCATAGATTTTACAAATGAATTGTATTTTGAACTTTGAGGATCAAATAATATAATAATATTTTATTTCAAATTGTTCATTGAACTTCGATTCACACTCGATGCTTATTCTCCCCTAATGTTGGGAAAATTAATTTATCAATTGATAATCACCTCTGGGCTTCAAGCATATATCAATTAGGACCAAAATAAACCTCAAATATGATATTCATATAAAATGAATTTTCTCACATTCATTCAAAACTCATCTTAGTGTACTATCTTGGAGCAATTGAATAATTTCAACACATCCAAAAGTTTACTTAGATCAAATGCATTAGGTTATTAACCTACAACAATTTGTAAGTTAAGAGGAGAATGCACATATACTAATTTGTTGGCTTAATACGAATAAATTTCTCAATATTCCTATTTTGTGTGTTTGAAATATTTAACTTAGAATTTGTGATCTCACAAGTATCAACCTTACAAGTAACTTTAGACGTCTAAAAAATGGATCTTCAATTCCATTTTTATGAACATATGCTACATGATGTTCGATATCAATTTTAATAATATATGTGGTACTTATCAAGAAATTTATGAAAATCCGGATAATAAGATCGATTCTAATTAGTTGAGAAAACAATTTCACAAACTTCTGGTTGTGACTTGTGAGTAGACATATGTATGATCTTTTAGTCAATGCAACAATTAATTTCATAAAAACTCAATTTCTTAAATTTTTTATTTAGGAACACACAAATTTTGTTTGATTGAAGAAACTTCTGGTTCTTCAAAACTAGTTTTCGCATTATAATACACTTAAGATGACCCAATCAATTTTGCCAACAACACTTATGTGATTTGTAAACTTGGTTTACAATGGTATGTGTTTAATTGTACTAATATAAGTGTAGTACAAGACCAAGGAAAAAGCGTAGCTTTTCTATTACACATTTTATCGAATTATGTTTTATAATACAAAGATATTCAATACTTCTATCATCTCCTCTTTCAATATGGTATTCATTTAGGAGAATATCTTTGAAACTTAATAAATTTCTGAGACTTGTGAAAATATAATTCATTATCGATGTGCAATATTGTTCTTCCATAATAACGCATTGGCTCTTACGGAGCCTTCAATTATTCGAGTGCGGATATAAATGCGACATCAGTCTTTCGATTCACTAAATTAGAAATATATTTTATTCTTGAGAATTGTGTGTAGTTTCACTATCAACAAGGAAAATATCTTCATTACTAGTGTTAGTGTCACTATTCATTCTAAGAAAAATTTAACGATGTGTTATAAGCATACTTTAAAGACACAAGTTATGTAAATTAACAAGCACCAAACACACTTTATTATTGTTATAAAAGAAAATGCAAAACAACCATAAAAATTTATTGTAATAATTAGAAGGAAATTTTCATAAATTCTATTTCTTGATTCTACCATCTCCAATAAGGTGATAAATTTTTTTCCTTCTAAATACACAAATAAATCATCAATCTCTAAATGACTTTCACTCACCACTTTTATTGGATAAACAATAAATAAATATACTTATATATTTATTTATTTTTATTGAATGTATATTTAATTATCACTACTATATTAATTTTATCATCATAAAATATTTTACAAAACTTATTAAAAAAATTAAACACCAACCTTCCAATTAACCCCGGTTAAATCACAAGTATACTCATTTATTGCACATAAATATATATATTCTAATAAGATCAATTTAATTAATATTAGCATATCATTCTAATATAATAATTAATCCAAAATTACCATATATAATAATTATGATATCTCATAAATATTTTATGATTTTATAAATTGCCCAAAAATATATACATCAATACTAAATTTATAACCAAATTTCTATTTTATTTTCAATTGTTTACCTCAATCATATTATATATATAAATATATTTCAAAACTTAATTAAAAATAGATATTAATATATATTTTAAATACTAGATATGTATATATAGTTTTTCACAATATAAATACTATATGCATAGCCCATAATAATATATATTCTACTCACGTTAAAATAGATATTAATAAATTTTATACTCACAAAACTTTCTAATATAACAAAGTTTTAATTTTAAAATTTAATTGATAAACCTACATTTTAAAATCTTCATTCATCAAATTACTAACAGTAACATGCTTCATATTTACATTCAACAAAATAATAACTTTCTAAATAAACATAGCAATGTCAAATTTTAGAGAATTTAAAAAAAAAAAATATAAACATTTATAAACAATAATCTAAAATAAATATAATCATCCCGGGATGCGCTAAAATTATTAACTAATAAATGATGATCTAAAATTATAATCATCCTTTTGGGATGATTATCCATATGTTAAAATTATTATTTTTATAAACAATGATCTAAAAAAATATAATCATTCTTGGAATGCGTTAAAATTATTTGTGTCATTCTTTTGGAATAACAATTATTTTATAAGAATATTACAAATTTTAAACGGTATAACAAAAATCTTCCTCAATTGGATATGCTAATTTTAACATAATTGATGCATTTCTAGAATTCGTTAATATTATAGATCCAATTTGTGTCCTCAATTGGATATGCTAATTTTTAACATAATTGATGCATTTTCTAGAATTCGTTAATATTATAGATCAATTTGTGTCATTCTTTTGGAAAGGGATAACTTGATAGGTTCTTCAAAAATTTTATAAATAATTTATTTTTCAAGAACTATATAAAAAATTTATTTTTCTCTCCTTCAGGGATAGCTTGATAGGTTCTTCAGGAACTATATAAATAATTTATTTTTTATTTGACTATCCTTCAGGGATAGCTTGATAAGTTCTTCAGGAACTATATGAATAATTTGTTTTGCAATCCTTAATGAATGTTTTATTTATGCAATCCTTCTAGGATGCATGAAAATCATCACTGCTTTTCTTTTTCTAATCAATATTTATACATAATAGATAAAGAATAAAAAAATATTATCTTCTAAAAGTTGGAGTTTCGTGCTGATAAAGTGTTATGAAATACAGAGTAATAAGGAATAAAAAAGAAGAGAGAAAGATAGAATGATTTTGTATTATTGCATTGAGTGTAATCGTATATGAAATAAGTCATATTTATAGGACATCATACAAACAATATAATAAAAATATATTGAATTTAAATAAGGAATGAAGTTATTGGGAGACAAATCATCCAATTATTCATAACAATTTATATTTTTTTATCATTTTAATTTTTTTTACTTTCAAACTTTTCCAATTCATCATGAATTTACTTCTGCTTACACATTTTAATATCTAAGATTTTTCAGAATTAAATTATTTTTGTAAGACTTGAGTTATGTTTTTCAGTAGTTAATATTGTAAAATACAACACTAATGTTGATTGTATTTATTTTCTCTATATATATCAAGATGTGTTGAGTTTGTAAGATCTTATTGGATGGATAACCTAATAAATTAATAAAGTAAGGGGATTTTGTAATACTCTTTTATCAATGAATTTTTTTTTTGAAAATTCTAAAATATCTTTTAAATATGTATATTCGAACAAACCTTAAACAAATTTTTAGAAGGCTTTCAGATATGCATATCTGAAAACTCCTTGTTTACACATTATAATTATTTAAACGTTAGATTTAAACATTTAATGATATTTTCGAATTACATAAGTTTGTTTCATGATCACCACTACAATTATTTCATTCATTTCATTTTTTCCCATAGTCAAAACCTACTTCAAAACCTCAACCATTCTCAATCATTTTTTTGTCTCAAATCAAGTTTCAAGTGTTTTATCATATAAAGAGAGCATATAAAAGCTACAATTTAAGGTAAAAATTCCTTATTTTGCCTCTCATTTTCTTGCATTGATTCTAAATTTTATTAGAAAAATCAACATCACTTTAGATATGCATATTCGAAACGCACCTAACATATTTCAGATATGCATATCCAAAATTGTGTCTGTTACAGAAAAATAGAATTTTGTGTTGAACAAATTTTATGTTTTCGAACCGTTTTAGACATGGTGCATCCCGACATGTTTTCCAAAACAGTTGTAAATGATACATACAAGGTGAACGGGGATGCTAATTCGGAAGAGTTAAGGAATGACGTCAAAATGATTATTTTCGTGGTAGATGTTCGACAACAATTTACAAGCGATCAAGTTTTGGTGCTCGTCAACATATGCTAGAATGAGCCCAAATTGAAGCTAAAAAACTCAGGTTTGGTATTGTGATTGGAAGGTCCGAAAATAGCGAGTAGTAGAAGGAAAAAATTTGTATGATGACATGAGGAAGTGGAAAATATGTTCCAAAAATCCAAAACTTAAAACATGAAGGAAAATGTTAGTGTTCGTTTAAATTGCACGAATACTGTAGGATGGATGATTTGTGGCGATTTATTGTCATATGTGGTTTACATAATCATGCGTTAAACATGAAGCTACAAGGTCATCCAATTGTATGTCAGCTTAATTTGGAGGAGAAGGAAATTATTTCAGAAATGTCATCCATCAAAGTTGCATCGAGAAACATACTTGCCAATTTGAAACAAAAAATACCAAAAAGTGTTTCAAATATTAGGAGGGTATACAATGAACATTATCAACATAACATGACGAATAAATCTTTGAAATTTGAAATACAACAACTTTTAAAACCTTTGGACGATAACCACTATGTTTCAAGGTACAAAGTGTGTGAGGATAAAGTCAGTGTTCGTGACATATTTTGGACTCATCCAGAAAGTATCAAGTTGTTCAATACATTTCCAACCATCCTTATAATTGTTTCAACGTACAAGACCAACAAATATAGGCTTCCGCTTCTAGAAATTGTTGGTGTCACTTCTATGGAGAAGACATTTTCGGTTGGATTTGAATTTCTAGAATCTAAGAAAGAAGACAACATAACCTGGGCATTGGATATACCACACTGAAGTAAGGTAACATGCCACCACTACAGTTTTGGGTCTCTAAAGACACGTCTTTCGCCGACCTCATTACCACATTGAATTCTCTCTTGCAATATCCACAAAATCAAAAGATGGTCAAGGTCGGTATCGTTCACTTGATATTAAAGGTAAGATAAAGTTCACCAAGTTTGAGATGAAGACATACGATGATTAAAATGTCGTGTGGAGTACTTTTCATGATACTCTACTAAGGGTCTGATTAAAGTGGATGTGAAGCTTCAAAGATCGGGAGAAGATGTTATCAAAATTTTGCGAAGATCTCAGCTACCCGTTTATAATAATATGTAATGTTAAATTTTTGTTCAACTATCTATGTAATTTCGACTATTTATGTTAAATCTATGTTAACTTGGTTTGGTTTCAAGGGTTTTGATTCATTCACTACTTATGCATATTTCTAATATGCATACCTGAAATTAAGCGTGGTGTCTTCGGATATGAATATCCATATTTATTTGGTAAAAATTGGAATACAGTGAGTTCATATATGCATATCCAAATTCACGGAGTATTATGGGAATTTCTCCAAGGACCTCTAAGAAGGTACAAGGGTGCATAAAGAAACCCCATAAAGTAATGTAGTGTTTATTTTATTAGTCGTATTGTTTCAATTTTCCTACTCTTTTTCCTTTGACATTATCTAGAGAAGCAAAAGGGGCGGGAGACATCTGCTTAAGCTAAATAAATTATCTGATCACTATTATAAGCAATAAATTTTTAAGTTTATTGAACAATTGTTGTGTTTAATATATAATAATGACCAGATACATTATTTATTCAATAAATCTTAAATTTTGTTGTTGCTTATAATAGTAATATGATGGTGTGGTGTGCTAATAAGTAGAAGATAAATGAATTGATTATGCCATCACACATTGGTGAGATCACTATTTATAGAGTGACTGAACTCTCATACGCTCCAGGAAATCTATATCCTTGTTGAGATGATTTTGAGGATTATTGGTGGATAATTATAGGTCTATTGGTGTTACTGACTTTGAGATATGTGGTTAGATTTATCCAGTCTAAATGCATATTGTGTTACTCAGAATAATTCTACACCTTCATGCATATAAATACCTTATTAATAAGTATTTTAATTCATATGGACGACCTCAAAGGTGTGAGACTGCACAATGTCACCATGCATTTCCATGACGGGTACCTCAAAAAGTAGTTAAAACTTTGCTATTAGGCTCGTTAAGTACTCCAGAGTATGTACATAATCCTTGGAAGATAACATATAAGATATTTTGAGAATCTCTTAATGCACCCTATATGATGCCAAATAACCCTATGCAAAGCCGAAAGTGTGTCTATAATTCGAAAATACATTTCTAGGTGCACCTTTGCATCACACAAAGCGAGCCAAAATGGATTCACTCTATAGCCAAACCTAATTTTATTCTGAGATACATCTCCGAATTTTGATAAAATAAATTCCCATTTGATTATTATATATGGAGTTATTCATAGATGTACCTCTAGAGAATTGGAGCAAAAATTTAAAAATATGTCACCTTTGCATGTCATTTTATTCTAGAGATGAATCTCCAAAAAAATAAAATATGAAATTGCTAAAATCAGCCACATGTATGATCAGAGTTCATTTATATTTTTTCCATAAACCCTCTCCAAAAACTCATCCATTCTCAATCAAGTTTTTCACTCAAAAACTCCATTCTTGTGTTTCATCAAATCAAAAGAAGTAAAATGAGTTGGACTTTAAGGTAAAGTTCATTCATTTTAACCCTCATTGCTCATATTAATATTGTTTTGAAGTTGAAAAAGGTTACAATGTCTCCGAAAGTGTATCTACGAATAATCTATGAACTCATCTAGAGATGCATTTACGAAATTGATTGTTGATTTTCTAGCAAATTGTTTTCTATTTTGGATGTTTCTTAGTATTTTATGTTTTTGTTTCATTAGGTATGGTCCATCCCAATGTTATTCCCAAACCTATTATGTTTTAGGATCCTTCACCTGTAGTAGTGAAGGAGGTAGATATTGACAACCATTTTAAAAATGAACAAAAGTTTGAATTATGTGATCACATGTTGCAGTGGATTCATGCAGAGGCATTCAAACTGGGGTTTAGTGTTGTAATTAGATGGTTTGATAATGGTTCAAATAAAATAATTACATTTTTGACATTGACATTTGAAAGAAGTGGGAAATATAGACATCCTCCATGGCATTTCAGACGAGAAGATACAAGTTCAAGAAAATGCGAGTGTTCGTTTAATTTGCATGGTTATCAGTTGACAAATAATAAATGGAGATTTAGTATGATATTTAGTTTACATAACCATGATTTTTGTGAAAAGTTAGCTAGTCATCCAATTATATGCCATCTCTTGCCGAAAGAGAAGAAATATGTTTCCAATATGACATTGAATTTGGTGAAATCCAAAAACATACTTCCAACCTTGAAGCGTAAAACACCCAGGAATATACAAACTATCAAGAAAGTATATAACATGCGCTATCAATCTAAATTAGTGCTTAGGGAGGATAGAACTGAAATACAACACCTCTTGAAACTTTTAGATGATAACAAATACATATCTAGGCACTGAAGATGCGAGGATGAAGTAACATTTAGAGATATATTTTGGACTCATCTTGATTCTATAAATTTGTTCAATATGTTTACCATTGTGCTCGTAATTGATTCAACATATAAGACCAACAAATACATGATTCAATTATTTGAAATTGTTGGTGTCGCTTATCAATCCTTATTGATGATTGCTTGCTTTGTTTGGGTTCGAATCCAGATTTAGAATGAACAACTATTAGGTTTTAGATTCTAGAAATAGATTTAGGCTTAATATTCACGTGGGTATCGATTCTTAATGACTTCGTGTTATTTGAGTTGCACGAGACATCGCCTCCAAAAGCAATACAATTGATATCTCACTATGTGTTAGAGATAACCTCTGTGTGAGAGATAAAGCTTTAATCTCCCTTTTCTCCTTCAATACAGAAGCTATGCACATAAATTAATATATCAAATCGAAGCAAATTTCGTGTAGATTCTAGAACTTTTAATTTCTTAGATCGGAGTTACAGTAAAACTTATGACCTGATTAGTGGAGCTAATCAAAATACCGATACCCATATTTTTCACCAAATCAACATCGGACCCATAACTTAAACGCGTTTATTTCCCTCATCACAAACATGAACATAAATTTTATTTGCAAAATAAAGAGAGTTCTAATGCAACAAATGTATAAGCATAATCTCAATTGACCAAAATGAGTTCCATTAGATAGAACTTGGAGTAGTATTGTGGGATTTATGAAATTATGTGAATTTGGGGATGAGGTGGCGTAGTAGCTGGATTGATAGGTATAACTGGATTCCACGCACAAGTAGTCTGCATATTATTATGTTTGATACTTTTGTGTCATCACCTCAATGGTTAGTTATGGGACTTCCAATGATGGTGTTATCCCTTTTGTGTACTTGTACCGAGTCGTGAGATATAAACCCATATTCTCGGTGAATCCGTTTTGATGCATGTACCCTATAGAATAAGTGAACACTGTAAGATAGGGAACTCAGCGATTTAGTAATCACTCAATCCTCTTATTATTTTTCAAGAACAAGTTAAGTGGCGAAATTGTTAGATGATGGGTTATCAAGACTGCAAATGAGCAGATGGCAGGAAGACCTTGCAGATGTTATCTTTCCGCTTTGCGATGTTGAAGACAAGTTCGTTGAATGAATTCAGATTTCTTGAGTTGTGTTGTATTGAGTTTCAATTTTGTTGTCTTTTTCATCTATTAGTATATTTCTTGTACCATAATTGACATTACCTCATATTATTCTAGATATATATGTATGGTGTTACAATATGATGATTTTGAAGAGTGATTTAGGTTGCGTACAAGTAGTAATAGGTTTAAGTATTTGATAGGGTAGATGAACTATAAACTCGGAAGAGTTATCTCCTCTCCAAAGAATGTATTTATCGTATGTTAATAATTTACTTTTCGGAACCTTACACTTTAAAACCATTTTAAACCAAACTTCGAAGCGAGACTTATCAAGCGACAATTCAATATGCACTAATCCATGTGGAGCGATAAAATCAAACTATATAAATAATTGCTTTTGTTTTCTTGCTTCTTGCAACAACACATCTTCTTGAGAAGACTTATTTTTCTGGTTTGCATTTTTAGAGTGTGAAGAAAGGACAATTTTATTTGGGCTTTAAAGGTGTGTAGGGAAATGTTGAAGGACCTAGAAGAAATTTCAAAAGTCAAGGGTAACAATAACTATAGTTTTGAGTTGTTTACGCTTTACTCGGTAAAGAAGATGATCAAACAACAGCCGCCATACTCGTATCCAATAGTTGAGGAGTCATAAAGAATTATACACGGCTATTTGAATAAAGAAAAGTTAAAGAAATTTATCACTATTTTGTTCCTTGCATTAGTGGAGCTACACCAGAGGATAAATGGATGAGCTTTCTTGAAATGAGTCATATCATAGAAGGTGCATATGAGAGAGTGTGTATTGATCTTACAAGATACGGTTTCTCGATTTTTTTTCCATTGTGCACTACTTCACCTCCAAATCCAAATGATTGTGTTATATGTGTTGGGTGGGTTTCAAATCTGCGACATTTTGTTCAAGTTTATTTAAAATTGGGATGCCCTATACTACTAACATCACCGGAGTGGACAAATCATAATACAACCAAAGTCGAGACTTGGCTGAACCAATTTGTTGAAAGGATGCAAGAGTTCACCAAATGGAGCAAGATTGAAAGAGAAATAAATAAATAAAAGTCAAATAGGATACCACCAATAGATGTAGATTTTCTCGAGAACAAGTGTTTCGGTTTATTTTAGTTGTTATTGATCAATTTTTTGTAAGTGATATTATATTAATGTGTTATGATGTCTAATATATAAATTTATAAGTTTTCCAAAAAATCTACATTAATTACATGTTTTTGTCTTGTTTCTGTTCTATTATTCCAAGGAAGGTTCCAAAAATACATTTTCGGAATAAAGGGTGGTTCTTGAGATACATTTATGAAACATGCCCTTGTACAAGATAGGGTTTTTGATATCCATATTAGTCTCTCACTACTATAAATATAGAGCACTTGTCATTTGGTTTTATACCAAAACATAATACTATAGAATGAACATCATTTGGCATGTTGGAAATGTTCACTTTACCAACGATACACCATCGAGAGAATTTAAGATCACTAAGTACACCCATATTGAAGATCTCCAACACACTCACTACACGAGCATCTACTATATGGAAAAAATCACAAAATTGTGAAGTTCGAGTACTGCTCGTCATCCATTGACAAAGAAGGGAACCTTGAGTTCAACAACTATGAGCTGAAGACGACCACTAATTTAAGGGATATATGGAAAACCTTTTTCTGTTTAGAATTAAAAGTTTTGGTCGAGTTGGATGCAACTCTTCGGCAAAATGGAAATTATTTTTTTAAAATTTATTTTGATTTTTTTTTGTTGGGATTTTGATGAAGATGAAGAAGAAGAAGGAAGAAGATGAATATGTTGAAAGATAATTAGGAGTTGTTATTGTATTTATTGTGAAAATGATAACATTCAATTCAAATCAAGTAATTTGATATTTGAGGGCAATGAACAGTGGAAACCAAATTAATGGGTTTCAGCAATAATAACCAATAAACATAAAATATACAAAAATAAAATAAGGCAAGAAAATACGAAATGTTTGTTTATCCAGTTCGATCAAAAGATCTCGTAATGGCGAATATACAACTATCTAATTCATTATAATCAAAAAGTTGTTACAAAAGATTACAAATGAGTTGTAAGAAAATAGTCTCCGCCTTCTGAGTGTCAAAAAACAAACTCCTATTTTCTACCTAATTGTTTCTCCACCTCTCCAAATATCAATATATGAAGCACTCAAACCCAAAGTATCAAGAAATATTGTTTGACCCTTCTAGATACCTATAAAATCTTTCCTTAAACCCAATACCCTCATCTCTCCCTTTTACCCTAAATATATAAAATTGTCACACTATAATAACATAAGAGATACATATTTATAATTGCTAAAATTCAACAGATCTACAATAAATCTCAAAACAAAACTCATTAATTGTTAGAATAAAATATTAAAAATATTTTATAATATCTTTTATATTAATTTAGACTATTTCTAAATAAAATAAAACATATATTCGACATTCAAATATTTATGAACGAATCCGCAAACTAAACCGACCAAACTTGAATCCGCGAATTGTCCGAACTATACATTCTTCTTTGCTTTTGACTTCACGATTTTTGACAATATCAAAACATGTTTCTTTCTATTCATCACTTAAGGTTTTAAGGTATACTTAAACAATCTCTACCTTGACTTAAAACTGTGGTGATGCAAATTTAACTATCAACCACCTTGCTACTCTCTATCAAGTTGAAACACTATTCAACAATCTTGATCAAGTTTAAGTCACCCTTAAACCTTGATCTCTCTCTCTATTGCATCCACTTGTTTCCTATTATCCTTTTTGCCTAGGTAATTTGACAAGCTCACAAGAACAATTATTCAACTATCATTGAATCCGTGCTCATAATTGCATCCTATATGTCAATGTTTCGTTTTACAACCCTTAAGCCACATTCAAAGCTTAACACCCAAGGATGTCATAGTCTTCCCTTTGAGATGTTATAATTTCCCCTTACCTTATCACGGAGTCAAATAATAATAAGAGGCCTATGTAACCGTTCTGTCACTACTACTAGTATCCATAGTAGAAACTTCATCTCAAATGATTTTCTCCACGTAGTTTCTAAAAGCTTCATCCCTTGTTTTTACTCTTATTCCTCTTAAAGAACTCTCTACAACCAAAAGTTGCTTTGACACCAACCTACCTAGAAACTCAATGATAACTCACCAATCTCATGCATCTTTATCCATTGTCTTATGCAAAATTCATTCAACTGTTCTGAAACAACTTTCAGGAAATCATCGGGTCTTGACCTCAAACCTCATAGCATGTTCTTATCATGAAAGTCTTCAATAGTTAGCGATGAATGAACAACAATGTTTTAACCTTCTAAAATATATATACCATATATTTTAGGCCCTTAACAATGATTACTTCATCATACGAAATCTTTAACACCTGATGTTTAACTATAGTGCAATAACCTATATCATCAAACATGCTTATGGACATTAAATTTCGTTTGAGTTCTGGAACATACCTCACATCATAAATAAGACACACACAATCATCGAACATTTTAATTTTGATTTTACCAATACCATGAACCTTGCAAGCCTTATTATCACCAAGGTAAACTACTCCAACTTTAAAGTTTCAAAGCATTCTATTCTTGGACACATGTGATAAGAGAAACATGAGTCTATTAACCAACTATCCCCAGTCTCCAAAATCGACACCACTAGTACAACGACACTCTCATAACCAACCTCTTTAAGGCAACCACAACCAAACAAAATAACTATTAACCTTTATCTCAAGACAAGCCTTCTTGAAGTGACCTATTTTATGATAATTATAACATTTTATGTTTAACTTGTCAAACCTCTTTGATTTGGACGTCCCTTTATGACCAGTTCCTTCTCTTGAGACACTTTCGATAGTTCCTTAACTATCATCAATATTCAAAATTTTAGCCTTTGAAAATTAGATTTGGATTTCACACCATTTTGGACTTCATCCAAAATAATAGTATCTTTCTTACCATAAAGAAGGACATTCTAAATTTCTCAAAGGATATGGGTAATAAGCTCAACAAAGTAGGACCTTGTCCTCATCATCAATATTCACCACAATATTCTCAAGATTATTAATAATCTTGATAAATGTTTATCAACGCTACACTATGGTTGTTCTGCACCATTCAGAATGAATAGAGTTTTATTTATGACAACATGTGAGTCCAAGACTTTGTCATATACAATGATTCAATTTCCCACATCAAGCATGGTTTGATCTCTAGTGACTTCTCTTAGAACTTTATCCCGAGGCCCAAGATATTGGGACTCGTGGCTTATCCATGATGTCGATCTTCTCTACTTCTTGAGGTGTGCTAGCATGATGCATCCCATTCAAAGCTTTAATAAACTTCTCTTGGTTCAAAATTGTTTACATTTTCACATTGACAACCCTGATTGTTGTCTCGAAAATTTCTTGATCTCCCATTTAGTCATAATAACAGATGTAAACAACTATCTCTTTGCCGGTTGGATAATCATTTGTTGTAAAAATGACAATTAGTTCAAGAATTAAAATTAAGTAATTTCAAAAGAAAAAATAACGAAAAGGCGAAAAGGCAAAGTTGGATTGAAGGAGAGAAAACTCTCCAATTTACTATGAATTACAAATGAGTTACTGAAGATAATAGCCATCGTCTTGAGTTCCCAAAAACAAACCCCTATTTTCTACTCAAATATTTTTCAACCTCTTCTACTTTCAATATATGAATAACTCAAATTCAATGTATCAAAGTATTGTATGACCATTATAGATAACTCTAAAAGGCACTAAACCTTAAACACTTATTTCTCCCTTTTCTCTAAGATCTAAAATTATCACTCTATACTAACAAAGAGATACATATTTATAATTGCTAAAACCTAACAAGTCCATAACAAAACTCATAACAAATCCATTAAGTTAGAATAAAATATTAAAAATATCTTATAATTATTTGTATATTAATTTGGACTACTTCTAAATTAATAAAAATATATACAACCTAATAATATTAATGAACAAATCCTAATGAACCAATCAAATCGATATCTGCGAACCACCAGACAAACATTCTTAACGCTTTTCGACTTACGATTTTAACAATCTTAACACATGTTTTTCTCTTAATCATAAGGTTTTAATGCACACTTCAACAGTATTTTTAGAATTAATATACAATCAAAAATTATAGGCGTCCAATTTATTAAAATGATCAAATGATTAATATTTAAAAATTAACAAAGATATAGTTGATACTCAAGAATATTGCCTCACCAAATATATTTAAAATTAAAATTTAACATAATAAATAAAATTTGTATATATCATTTGTCTATGACACTTTCAGTTTTCTAGCACAAAAAATAATAGATCTTTTACGGCTAGTGCAAAATCTCACATATATTAATGTATTATCTTTTAGGACAATAAATATAATTTTTAAGATGGTTGATTTTGTCATGAAAAAATAACGATGCAATTTGTTATTAGTTTAGTGTTATTTCTCTATAACCTTTATTTTCATAGAGGTTGATTATTTTCTTATAATAATTTGAATCAAATTAACTTAAAGAGATGTTTTTAGAAAACTTAAAAATAATATTTATTATAGGGTTAAATATAAGCCCCCTGTAATGTTAGCGAGATTCGCATTAGATCCCTGTAAAAAAAAATTTAATCGCCCCCATTATCTTATGTAGATTCTCTCACTGCTACCCCCTACTGGTCAGGTGTCATGGAATCTTGACTTCTATTTTCACGCGTTGCCACATTAATATTTTCTTCAATTTAAGTGAAGTCATCATCAACATGGCATAAATTTGCAAATTAGGGTTATTGTTTTCCAATTTGTGTGTTGTTCTTGTTCATTATAAACAACATCAACATTGTAGCTTTCCATATCGTTCGTGTTCCCAGAAAATTCATCGCGCCGCCTCATCTAGCATCCTTCTCCTTGTTTGCACCCATCTTCTTCGTGTCTCCAACAACCTTCTCCTTGCGCACCCATCTTCTTAGTTATCGGTCGTTAGCAACTCCATGGGTGGGAGCAAGTCCTCTTCAACGAATGATTTTGGAGTGGGTTTCCCAAATGTGGTTGCAACTTTCCAATGAAGATGTGGGTCTCCAAGTCAATTGATAATCCGAAGAAAATTCTAGAAATGCAAGAACATATTGGTGAGTAAATTCTAATTCATAATTTTGTTATATGTAGTGTTATATGTGATGATTATCGATGAAACTATAGGATGGTTGTGGTCTTTTCTTGTAGGATGATTTGGTTGAAGGAAGACGTTAATCCGTCCGGATGCTTACAATGTGATTCAGAGAAGACATACTTGAGAGAATTGGCTAAGCAACGTGGGACGAGATGGAATCTTTGAGTAAGAATGCATAACAAATTGGAAAAACATAAGAGAAAGGTTGCAAATGAGAGGAGGAAGAATTTCTGGATGATGATTCTACTTAGCCTGTCTTGGATTATGTTTTCATTTATAGTTAAGTTATTGTTGGTAGAGTTGGTTATCCATGTCAACACCAATTGTAATCCAAGTTTCTTATGAAGAATGAAATGTTAACTTATGTTTTTATCGATATCAATATTGTAATACCTTTCAATATGTAATTCTATGTATTGATGTTAACTTGTATTGTAATTGCTTTGAATTATAATTCCAGGTTTGGTTATAAATTTCACATGTTAAGTTATGTATTGTTGAGGTATTTCATAACAGGAACACAAATCATTTATATAACATGAATTAGAACAACCAGCAATTACATAAAAGTAACATAAGTGCATAAGTCACTTGCATAAAGGATCCCAAAACAAGCACACAATGGTGCATAAGTCACTACATTAAAGTTGCCCAAAACAAGCACACAATGGTGCATAATTAACTAACATAATATTTTCCTAAAATAAGCACACGTCGGTGCATTAGTCAAATACATAACTGTAATAATAAAATAGAAATTCATAAGTTTGTTGCGCAACACTTTAATCTCTCATCTTCCTTTTCTTCCAAGTCTTCATCTTCCTAGTTGAAACTCCAAGTTTGGAGTCTTTAGGTAAAAGCTTTTCTTCAATTTCTGGAAGCACAATTGGTTGCTCTTCTGAACCATGGCCTGTGATAGGATTTTTGAACCAAAACAATTTGATCCTTTCACTTTGCCTCCTTCTGATGACTGGTTTTGTTGGGTTTCTGTTGCCTTTTTTCCCTTTATGTGAATCAACCACACAAGAGCCAGATTGACTCATGACAGTTGGGATAGTTTCAGCATTACTTAGAGCACCATTGTCATCACCATTAGCAACACCAATTTGAACACCATCAACACCAATCTGCTCCTCAGTATGGACAACAGTTTGTTCATCATTAGTATGCTCCTCATTATGGACAGCAGTTTGTCCCTAGAAACTAGAATGGTAGCATTAAAAGACTACGCTATGTTATTCATCAGGACATCACATTTTGGATAAAAAGTAAAGGCATGCTTACACAAGCTCTTCGGAGGTACTGCAATCAACCAACTCCAAGCATTAGGATCCACAGTCTTTAGCTCATTCATCTTTTTGACCTATCCCTGGTAGTAAGTGGCTTTGGCAGCCCACATCATCAAATCCTAATTAGGGCTCCACCTCAAATCTTTTCTTGAAATTGGCATACAAGTGCCAAGGCATAATCTATGCTTAATTACATTTGATATTTCATCAAACACGACCCACAACCCCTATCATTTGAAGCAACTCATCAATTACAAGTACATAAAATTTTGATTAAAATGAATGCATATGTAAAGGAAACATGACCCATACCTTTTGCTGGTCAAAGATAAAGACATATCTTCTTTCCCAATGTCTTCCATCAGTAGTTGGATGAACCATCTTCAACTTTCCTTTGTTTCATTTTCAACAAGCCCAAATGCTAGTGGGAATTATTGATCATTTTCATCCCTACCCACAATAATAAGTAACTGTCCACCATACTTTGTATTCAAGTGGCATCCATCCACCCCCATAAATGGTCTACATCCATTGGTAAACCCTTTCTTACAGCCATCAAAACAGAAATAGAATGACCCAAACCTTGGTTGTATGGAAGGACAAGGTCTCAACATTAATTTTGGTTGTATTCTCGGATTAACTCTTGTTAATTCAGTTGCATACTCGGATGGAGGCATACGATTATCAGCATCTCGTTCAATAATCCTCTTTGCAATTAACTTGGCCCTCCATGCTCTTGATACAATTATACCAACTGAAAAATTCTGCCTAATCTCTTGCATAATATTTCTTATCCTAACAGTCTCACATATTTGCATCCTCTTTACCACATGCTTAGCCACCCACCTAGAACTTGCAGACTTGTTGTTCAGAACCCTAGAACATGTATGTTTGTCTACAAGTGTTTTAATAGCAAAAGTTTGTTGGTGGCCCACCTTGGAGCATAAGACTAAAAACTCACACTTAGACTTACACACTACCCTTACCCTGTGGGCCTCGTTTTTAAAAAAAGATATCTCTCTCCCATTAAGCACTGACCACTCCCTAATATCCTCTCTAAAGTCGTTGAGGGAATTAAATTCCATGCCTCACTTGAATTTAAAGTCTTTATTTAAGTGCTCTTTCCTATACTTGTCATACTTGGGCTTTTCTTCATCACAAGAGTCATCTGGATCATCACTATTCAATTCATCATTGAGGTATTGGTCATCCTTATCAATACTCTTATTGGGCTTACCAAAAATCCCACTAAGACTATCATCTAAATTATAGGCAAAGTTACATCTATTTCTTCATCAAAACCATCGATAAGCGGTTGCTATCATCTTTACTATCATCCAGTCCTTCAACACTTTCATCTTCCAACACATCCAAATCCTTTTCCTCATTCACACAATTAGGTTCCCTATCACGATCAAATTCCTTACCCATGGGTGTTCCACATACAAATCTCCAATGGTATTGACAAACTAAAATACAATACGAAATCTCTGACATCATCCTTTTTTCTTATCAAGATAAACCCTTCTTGGATTTCTAAGACTTTTTCCCAAACCCTAAAACTACACACCTTATACCCCAACCTACTAACTAACATTCCAATGTTATCCAATGTCCAACTAGCAACGTGCATACCTGTAATGGTTGAATCAGTACCCCCTCTGTAGATGATTTCTTCATTAGCAACCCTAACAAAGTCACCACCATGATGAACAATGACATCGAAATGCTTTTATTCCTGAAAATAATGAACACCAAATCATATAACCTCACATTTCATAAAACACTTTACCAAAATTTTGCAGACTGAGAATCCACCTGAGACTTTGTGTGCGCGTCATCTTCAACCTTGCTTGTTCTAGGTTTTTTCCGTCTTCTTTCCCATCGTGTTCTCCGCCCTAAGCTCTAATTCTTATTACAGGGGGTATTTGATATATGGACAATGTTAATAAGCCAACTAATGTTACAATAAATAAAAGATATTACATGTGTGTAATAAAGCTGCATTCGTGGCAAGCACAACCCAAGATTCCATGACACCTGGGCATCAGGGGGTTCCAGTGAGGGAATCTACAAAACATTAGGGGACGTTTAAAAAAAACATTAATGATAAACCAAAAATGTATCGATTATTTGAATCAATTTATATGAGTTTTATCCGCATTTTTATTAATTAAATTACTCTTTATTTCATATTATGTCAGTATTTTCTATGTTTTCAGGTTTTCACCAATTATAAGGCATGTACGAAGAAAGTCGAGAAAAGTCGGATAAATCACACTCAAAACCCACAAAATAATAGCATATAAAGCAAATATGGGTGTATGATAAGAAGTGGGGTGTGAAAGAAGCAAAGATAAAGAATTAACAAGGAACCAGGCCCGACCCACTTCCAACGCGGGCACAAGCCAATCCACAAGGGTGTAACCACCGTTACACACATAAACCCTAAAAGCCATAACGATCGCTATGACCTCGGGCGAAACCTCCTCACCAAGCCAATGCGTGTTATGCTTTACTTAGCAGTCCGTAGCGATAGCTCAGAGAAAGAAGGAGGCAGAATATCTCAACCAACCCAAGCGAATCTAACTCTATAAATAGGCTTTGATGCTTGATCTCCACACACCTTTTACGCAATTTTGTACCTTTACTCTGCCAAATTTTATTTTCGATTGATTTTATTTCGATTAATCGATTCATTTAATTTATCCACTTTCTTTTCTGTAGCAATTTCCATCGGAGATTCTTTGAATTACCAATTCTAACTTCGTTAGAATTGCGCCTTTAATTTCTTTCATCGCATTTGATTTTCGGACAACATCTGAGATCTCAACGACTTGTGGGAGACTCACGAACTTGCCAAATATTTCGCTTTTATTTTCGGTTTATTTCAATTAATTTATTTATTGGCTTATTTGTTTATTTATTTTCTATTGGCTTATTTAACTGTTATTTATCTTATGCGATTTATCTGAGATGCATGTTTTATCGGTATCATTTATCAACATTGCGCTATAATTGAACCATTTAACATGCTAGGCTAAATTTAGTTATCGGTATGTAAGCTTATATAGACCAGTTTGGCGCCACTCGATTTATTACATTTTGAAAAAAAGTTAACTTTACTGGTTTCGATTACTAGTTCTTAATGCAATTGTTTTATTCGAGAGTAAAATACATACTAGAAGTTATGATCAATAAAGCGAGAGTTTGAGATAATAACTAGACATTAGTAATTGAGAATCAACTTAAAATACAACGAGATCGCTTTTAAGTTGATTAGGTTTTATTTATTTTAAAAAATTATTTTTAAACTCTAATTGAAACAGCGAGAGCACTCACTTAGGTTTGATTATAGGAACTGAATCAATAAACATGAGAGTGTGAGAACAAGGTTTTCAAATAAATATTTCCTACTGAAACCTCTTTTGAAAATACGAGCTTAAGTCAATGAGTTGCTAAATCCCCGAAGTCCGACCGTACATCGATCTAAACTAGATTATAATCAGTTAGGTTCCCTAAAACCCCAATTATTTACATCATTATCCTTAGATTTACGTAGTAACCTTAGATAACGATAGGTCGACATTTAGTCCCTTGGGATTCGATAATCTTTAAAGCTACATGTGATAGGACTGTATAGTTGCTGGCTAGATTCTATAAGATGTATAAAGTCGCGATCAATTACCAGTGTCTAAAATGAGATTTCGCTAACATTACAGGGACATTTTTATTATAACCCTTTATTATATAATGAATTAACATGAAATTTTAAATTAAACTAAGAGACTCAAACTTTAATTTTATTTTGAATAAACCCTCATATATTAGAAAGAAACGAGGGACACAAAAGAAAGAAGGACAAAAACCTCACAAAAAATGATGGAGAGACAAACCAACTCCATCAAGAGGATGTGAACTTAAAGCAAGTCAAACTTATTCTATTACTTACAAAATCCTTCATTAAGCCTTAAGGAATTGACTAAAAAATAGTTAGAGAAGTCAAGTTTAAGCTTAAACTAGCTAAATGGCCTGCACAAGAGCGACCTTCCCTGAAGATATGAGAGAAATATAAGTGTTTGTTGCAATAGTAGGTGGTGCAAGCGTTCCATTTCCTCCTGATCTTCCAAGGGACAATGGAAAAATTAGCGAGAACTTGAACCACAAGTTTAGAGTCTGACTCAATCCACAACTTATTCCAACCTTTACTCATCGCAATTTCCATAATGTATAAGGCAAAATGAAATTCATCAATAGAAAAGGAAGGCCAAGGAACATTAGAAGCAACGCTAATAGCAAATTCCAAAATTAGCTTGAAATATACCATATCCATATACGAAGAATTAAAAAGAACAACAAGAGGTAGGAAAAAGAGCTTGTCCTCTTGAGGAAAATGGTAGGAAAATCCTTCTTTGAAGGAAACAAATAAGACCAAAGGACCGGAAACAACTAATGGCCATCTAAGATAAAATTGAAAACTTTGGAGGAGTCACTAATGCCACAGGAATGGAGAAAGAAGAGGATGTATCCTCGATAAGAGGAGGAACGCACCAATGATTGTGCCAAAAATTGATACTAGAACCATTCCAAAGACCAATACTATGAATACGAGACAACTTGGTAGGAGATATCACGCTAGAATAAATGAAAGACTTAGAAGCATTAACATCCTAACTTGAAGAAGTAATGTAAGAGTTGAATAAGGCCTTAAGCGCTTTAATGTTTTTTATTCTAACTTTACAGAAGAGAAGGATATCATCAACATACATGATGTGGAAAGGAATATAATGAGTAGAAGAAACTTTGATAAGGCTACGGGTTCCATCCTAAACAAGCATGGATATGGTTAAGAACATCCTGAGTAAGACAAAAAAGCAAGGAGAGAGAAAGTCCCATTGTCGACCCTACGGTGAAATTGAAGAAACCATGATGAACACCATTAATTGAGACTTAAAGGTAGCATAAGCTAGAATGCTATGAATCAATCATAAAAATTGTATTGAAGTAAAGTTCTTGGGGACTTTAAGGATTTCAAAGATAAAGTATCAAAGTCCTTCACAATATCCACTTTCAGGGCAATATTACCTCCAAAAGAATTATTGCCCAAAAGTTTGACCGCTTTAGAGGCAATGCACACATAGTTCTTTATGCATCTGCCATAAATAAAGACCATTTGCTCCGAAGACACTAGCAAAGGGATAAAAATGGCTAACTTATCTGCGGGAATTTTAGTGATGATTTTGAATTAGAAGTTGGAAAGGGCAATTTGCCTAAGGTTATTCATGGAGTCAGATTCTTTGAATTTTGGAACAAGAATGATGGTTTTTGAGTTGTAGTTGAGGATGATCCACCCACTAATAAAGAACTGGTTAACC
This sequence comes from Vicia sativa, assembly GCA_021764765.1. Lineage (NCBI taxonomy): Eukaryota > Viridiplantae > Streptophyta > Magnoliopsida > Fabales > Fabaceae > Vicia > Vicia sativa. The sequence goes on from CM038794.1 coordinate 168,774,709, forward strand.
GCATTGAACACGCCCGTTTGATAACATCACACTAAGTATGGTATAAAAATTGCCCTGATCGGGGACACGAGCACTAGCTTTATTGAGATTAGCGCCTTTTGATTTCATCAGGAGTTGGGATAAAGGTTCGCAGCTTGCTCACATTGGAGTTGACCAGACAAGGAATAAACTTGTCCACAATATCCAAACCTTGAGCGGAAACTGCAAAACATAAAATATTAGTGAAATAGCCAACAACATGATTAACAATCTCTCCATGATCATGGATAGAACAATTACCATTACGCAGAACTGATATGGTACTTTTGGAATTTTTAATTTTGGTCACTCTTTGATAAAAATCCATGTTTCTATCTCCTCAAGGTGCCAATTAAGTCTTGAGTTATCTAAAAAAAATCTTTCTTCAATAGCCAAAGATTTTTCCAAATCATGATGATCCATATTTTATTGTTCCTTGAGACAAGAGTTACCACTATCATGAGAAATACTATTTTGGATAATCTAAGAGCTTCACATTAGATGTTTTCACCATGTTGTTGATGTTCCCAAATATTTCATGGTTCCAATCTTTTAACTTGAGCTTTAGCAACTTGTGATAACTGGTTTTTTTCAAAATCGGTTATTTTAAAAACAATGAAGTCGCCACCTAATTTTATTTGTTCCAAAAGAATGAGAAAATATAGATAAAGCCCATGAATGATGGATAAGGCGGTCTACATGACCAAAAAGATATGGATTCGGGAGTCGGTTAGGCAAGGGGAAGGTATTAGCACCCTTCACATCCATCGTACTTGATGAGACCCGTTTAGTTCTAAGTGTTTGTGTGTAAATTCGCTAATTTATAATTTAAGAAAGAGAACGAAGAAGTGTCTTTATTTATAGGTTTTTGAACTCGCCATAAAGACATCGCGTCTTGTGCCTACGTACTCCCTCGTGCAATGGGAAAGTCAGAGTTCCGTAGTTCCTCTACAAAATGATAAAAGTTTGTTGGTTGATTTTAGAAGAATGATGAGTTAGACATTTCAAACTCTTGAACCTCGACTTGTTTGCTCGTATGAGAGCTAAGTCTCGTGTATTCCTTTTGAAATGGCTAACACATACTCCTTTTATGAAAGGTTTTCGATGATCGCGTATGGTGAAAAAGACAAGTTTGATGAGTTGAAGTTATTTTATGTGGGAGACAAGCATTGGACCATAAGCGTTCAGCGGCTAACGCTCCAAGTACTCGGATGGAGGGACATAATCATCCGATCATCTTTCTACCCAAAGGTTTATTAAGAAAAGGTGACGTGAAACAAGGTTCGCTTAATTAGATTCATTTAAAAGAAGACTATACGCTTGGGAAAGAGGAGAGTAGAACATTTTATTTATGAAAATATTTTGAAAAGAAACTTGACGTTGGATCGAGGTTTGAAAATTTGATTACGAAAGTGTTTTAGCGTTTGGTTTATGAGAAGAGAAGTTGAATTGGGTCATGATTAATCCAGTATATGGACTTAATTAATCTCGTGGAGGATAGGTGCTCTATCCCCTAACTATGAAATCCTTGTGCATGGGCAATTGGTGTATGAACCAAAATTTATTCGGGTTATGGTTAATCGATGCAAACTAGGGCTTCATTAACCTTGTGAGAATGACCATGCTCATTCCCAACTATGAGACCCTTGAGGAATTTGGCATATGAGCCAAGATGAGAAAATGGAATCGATTGTATCAAGTGTGTGGAGTGTAATTGTGAATAATTCATACAAGAATACAAGAGCGAGTAAATAATTAACACACAATACACATCCAAATCCTTTAAATAATTATTAGAATAATAATTTTATTTTGATAAAATTAATTAATAGTTTAATCAATAATATCGAATAAGATTATTTTAGACTAATAATTATTTAATACAAAACAAAGTCTATTTGCGTATGTAAAATAAAAAATAATTAGAAATAATTGAAAAGAGGTAAGGGTTTAGAGATGGCTTATTTTGAAGCTAGATTTGGGGGTGTAGATAAGAAGTCCATTTGACCCAAATAAAGAGAAAGAAGATAAATAATCTACGAACGAAGAAATTGCATCATTTAGGCCCAAGAGGTCAAGTAAGAGCATAAAGAATCGGCTAAGCTCAACGTATCAAATGAAAGTTGGATAGAAGTCCCTACATCACACGAGATACAAACAAAACCAAACAACGCAGAGAAGCTCACAAAGCTTCAAGTATCAATTATTGAACATTTTGCTTTATTAAATTAAATTTAGAATAGATTCATGTAGGAATCAACTCTAAGAACAAACGACATATTTGTGTTCAAACGCGTTCGAAAATCAAATCGAATTCAAAGTTCAAAATTGCAACACAATGATTATAATGTGACTTAAGTTTATTTACAAATGAATTGAATAAAGTATAAAATTAAGAGTAATAAGTATAATTATATATTTACATTACTAAACATAAGAATAAAAATACTAAGTATTTTGTATATTTATAAAATCAAAATACATTACTAAATATTAAATCAAAATAGTAATTCAATATCAAATGCTAATGAGAAAGTGTAGATGTGCTAATTGAAAGTGAATGCTTGAACAATTCTTGAATGTCTTCACAAATAACAAACTTGTTAATAGCATAACTGTGAGATAAAAATGAAATAAAATGAAATTGCAACAAATTAGAACATGGTTAGTAATCAAGATTCACAATTAAAATCGAATGAGATTTACATGAATCTAACACAAACACTTTTCAATAATCGAAAACCTAAATCAATATTCAATCCACATAGAATCTCGTTCTAACTTCATTCAATATCGAGTAAACATAACAATTATTCATGATTATCGATTCACAAATGAAAACAAAACTCAAGAATTCACGTTTTTACTTGAAGTAATCGAAAAATCAACATTCAACATACAACCCCAAATGCGTTTAACATAAAGTAAATCCCATGATTACCATAAATTCAATTCACCAACGGAAACAAGAATCAAAAGTTCACATTGCAACATGTGAAATCAAGTTCAACGTAGGCTTTGAACCTCTAAACCACAAACCGGGCAGCAACTTTATGAACTATTATTGCACAAGAAAGTTCTTTCTATCATGAACAAAGACTTCATTCGAAAAGGTCATAAGATTATAAACTTAATCAAAAATCAACACAAGCGGCAATGAGATGTATTCTTCAATTCAAGTTCGATGCAACGATAAAATATAACGGCTGCCCCATAGTTTTTCAGTTATATCTTACACAAATAAATGCGACATCGACATTAAACCATCATTGAAACCACCTAGAAGTCAATCCTCACAACTTCAATTGGGCACAAGCTATAATAACACATTAACATGGTATTCCAACAATTTCTCAGTTAGATTTACATGCAAGTAATGCGGCATCATCATCACCTTCATCGAAACTTACACAAATATCACATTAGCTTTTAACAAAATTAAAACAAAAAAGACAAATTATCAGGTATCAACATCAAAACCCACTGGTAAATACTTCAAGACTCAATTCAAGTTTTCAATCGAAGTTCACACCACATAACTAATTCTAAATTCAATGTATGAACCTGAACCAAACGAATCAATAACATCAACATCCTTCGACACTCAATGCCACAAAGTTTTTTTTCACACAGATTTTCAGCCTAACCATTAACTCAAAATGTAAACACGCTAACACCACCAAACAAGGCTTCTACACAGATTTCTATAGCAAGATAAATACTTATCAAATGATTATCAACACAGATTCAAAAATGCAACACAGTTTCAGCAGCACAGTTATATTAACCTATAAGTCTGAACCGAATCTTATAACAGTTATTCAATAGAATATTGACAACAACTCTGTTTAACAAATCGAAAGAAAAAACGAGACTTACCAATGTGTCGAGATTTATCAGAACAGAAACGTGTGAGTTAATGATGGTGAGGTCTCTGGTGATGATAATGTTGAAACGTCGACGAATGAGTTGAACCGGAGGTAGCGGCTATTGATAGAGGAAGTTCCTCTCTTGTTGCAATATCCATAACCTTCTCAAGTGATTCTGCTGCCTTCTTGAAAGCCAGAAGCGAGGGAATTGCATAACCAAAGAGCCACGTTGTAAATATCGCTGTCGCGACGACGAAGGCTTTGAGGAGAGTGAGGTGGCGTTGGATGAGGTTCCAGTGAGATTGAAGAGGGACGATGGGTTTGTGAGAAAGATGAAGATGGTCGCGTGGCGGAGAAGGGTTGGAACGAAGGTAGAAGAAGGGTGATTCGGTGGCGAGTGAGAGAATGTGAGTTTGTTGAGGGGAATATGAGAGACGCAAGAAGTGAGGATGGAGAGGCCGTGGGAGTTGGTTGAAGGAGACGAGGGAGTATTGAATGGTTTTGGAAAAGAAAGATGAAGAGAAAACATTTTTTTTAATCTTCCTCTTCCTATTCTTCGTCACCTTTTTTATTCTCTCCAATTGTGAGATATATATATATATATAATATATATATATATAATATAATATATATATAAATAATATATATCTATATAAAACATTTTTGTTTTGATTTTTGGAGATAAAAATGGACATTTAAAATTGTCAAAAACCATAAAATTTGGACAATAAGATATCAGAAAAAAAGAAATGAGCACATTGAAATAAATTACGGGTCTCAAAGATTAAAGAAAAATTATCAAAATGTTTACAATCGAAATAAAATAATAACAAAGAATACCCTACTTTAAAACGCTTACGATTAAAAGCGAGACTTCATAATATATCGAAAAATTAGAGAGAGCACATTTTCATGATCTACGCGACACGTAGATTCATAAAGCAGTGAGTTAAAGGCGAAAATTCGAAATATTTTTCCCGCTCATTTTTCGCAGTGTCGAATCGCTTTTAATAGTCTGATTATAAAAACCGAAATATCAATATCATCGGCATATAATCAACTTAACACGATGCAAGAAACAGATAGAGAGATAAAAATGCATGAAGTAAAATAACGAGTATTTTACAACTACCAAACGATGCGAATTTTGGTTTAAATTGACTTTTGGTCAACCTGAACGCAACTAACGATGCAAATGCGATGGGTGAATGATTATTAATGTTAATAGTTTAACGGAAGCGTATGCAGATGAATACGAAACCTAAACCAGATAAATATCTAAGTAGTTCATCAGGGTTCCGAAAAAAAAAAAAAGGGTCAAAATTGTGAGGTTTGATATGATTTTTAAGAGCCAATCTAGCAGGGCATTGGCTAAGCCCTTTAAATTCCAATAGACACACTTCATTGCAAATGCTTGAAAGCCACCTTCTTAGAGGTTGAGGTTTTGCTCTTTGCCTTGGATTTTATCTTCGCTACTTAGATATTGCAAGCTGGAAATTAGGAGGTACATAGTTGGGATCTTCCTCATATTCACTAAGAAACTCATCATTATTCAACTCGGGCATACTTCAAAACTGACTTTGAAGTATAACACAAACATTACAGACTGTGTCTACAAAAGATTTGACTTTTGTTATATTGGATGGATGAGAAATTGAAACTATATTGGATGGATGAGAAATTGAAACGAATTGCTTGACTGTTACATTATCAAAACAATGACTTTCAAGAAACAACTCGTGTGGGTAAAAAGAAGTCATGAAAAGAGAAATATTAGGTTAAAGTAGCGATTTATTTTTCAAGATGATTGAATAAGTAGAGAAAAATCTCAAACTATAAATTAAATTAAAGATACTACATAATATAAATCTATATTTTTTTAGAACACACAATATGCAATAATAAACTTATAAAAATATATACATTATTTAGAAAAACTCTAAAATATCTTATAAAAAATATTAAAAACAATTTTGTTTTTAGTTTAAATTTTTATTTCTATAAACCTACTATTTACAACCTCAATTTGTAATATTATATTGTCAAATGGAAACGAAGAAAAATTGCATGGAAGAAAAAGTCACCCAAATAAGAAGACATACTTTTCTACTATCTAACGATAATAAAAGATTGTCTAAATTATTACAATTATTTTTAAATGTTAATTTTTTTCTTTCTCCATCTCACAAGTTATTTTTTAAATTACTTAATACATTGAGTTTATTTTAACATTACATAATTCAATTTAAATTCACATGTGTATCTAAATACATTATCGGTCCAGTTTACCATTATATTTTATATAATCATATTATTTGTCGTAATATTTGATTTCATAATTTTTCATTGTACTTTTCCATTAAATACAAATTAATCTATTATTTAACTTTAATAAAATTAAAAAGTATATTTTATAAAATTGAATAATACTACATATCATTCACACAATTAATTTTTTATCTTATAGATCACTGTCAAATTATTATCATTATTTTTAAATGTTAATTTTTTCATTCTCCATGTCATTTTTAAATTACTTAATACATTAAATTTATTTTAACATTACATAATTCAATTTAAATTACATGTATATCTAAATACGTTTTGTCAATTTACTATTATATTTTGTATAATCATATTATTTATTATAATATTTTGATTTCATAATTTTTATTATACTTTTAATAAATATAAATTTTATATATATATATATATATATATATATATATATATATATATATATATATATAATATATTACATCAATATTAAAATAAATTCATCCGTGCGGATCTCTCCTTAGATTAACTTATAAAAATAGATAATATTGATTACCCCAATCCATGACAAGAGTTTGGCACTTGTGAGTCCACATAAGATAACGAGGAATAAGAGACAAACCACGTGTCAATAATCCGAAGTACTGACACGCACCAATAATACTCATCTGCCGACACGTAACAGTAGCAGCATATGACAGCACAAAACAACTCTACGTACGAAAACGAACCCAACCAAACATTATAAAAAAGTTAAGAACACGATCCTAAACTCCAACAAGAACCACCAACAACAACAACAACTTGTGTAGTGTACTTTATTACTCAAAATTCTCACTTCATTACTTCATTACTAGCTTTTGATTGAAGATGGTTGGAGTAGGGGTTCCGATTTGCGTGGAATGTGGCACAAGGAGTAACCCTTGCCGGTGTAAGGTGGGGCCTACACTCGGGTTCGTGGCGTTTGTGGCAGCGGCGGTGGTGGAGTGGCCGGTGGGGCTCTGGTGTATATCTTTAAGCATAAGAAGGGTCGCAGAATCATGGGTCATCCTGCTACTGTTGTATACCCTAAAGTCACCAATGCCGTCCCCATTTAACTTACTTTTAGTTGTGTTTGTTTATTGCATCTTGTTTGTCCAATTTCATTTAGTGTTATTATATACATAGTTCTGATTGTGATGTATCATATGTATATAGTTTGATTGTGAATATACTTCTAGCATCATATTGACATATGACTTTTTTATTGCAACTTGGATATTATTATAAATTTGAGGTATATATATTTATATATATAATATTATAAAATTACTTGACAGATGGTACAATTGAGACTCATACTATATTAACTATATAAATATTAATATTTCTCACATATATAATATATATATATATATATATATATTATATATTATATATATATATATATATATATATATATATATATATATATATATATATATATATATATATATATATATATATATATATATATATATATATATATATATATATATATATATATATATATATATATATATATATATATATATATATATATATATATATATATATATATACATATATATATATATATATATATATATATATATATATATATATATATATATATATATATATATATATATATATATATATATATATATATATATATATATATATATATATATATATATATATATATATATATATATACATATGTATATATATATATATATATATATATATATATATATATATATATATATATATATATATATATATATATATATTATCTATTTTATTATCTAAAGACTTTAATTATTTTAAAAATAAATATTTTAATTGATCAATTAAATAAATTAGATTAATGAGAATATTAGATTATTAGAATCAATAGTAAGATGGTTAAGATTTTATTATCTAAAGACTTTAATTATTTCTAAAAATAAATATTTTAATTGATCAATTAAAGCTCTAACGAGAATGTTAGATTAAGGAGAATCAATAGTAAGATGGTTAAGATTTTTATTATCTAAAGACTTTAGTTATTTCTAAAAATAAATATTTTAATTGATCAATTAGGCGAGAATGTTAGATTAAGGAGAATCAATAGTAAGATGGTTAAGATTTTTATTATCTAAAGACTTTAATTATTTTTAAAAATAAATATTTTAATTGATCAATTACAGGCGTTAGATTAATGAGAATGTTAGATTAATGAGAATCAATAGTTAATATCAATCGTTGGATTTAACTAACGCTTAAGATTTATTAATTTTATATATAGAGTATCTCACTTAAAAGAGAATCTTACCATAAATAATTTTTATTTGTTATACTAATATTTTGATATAAATTAAAGACTAACACATTTTTATTGATTTTATATGAAAAATAAAGTAAATAATAAGATTTAAATTTTTAATTTGTCAATATCCAAATGGTGTCACAACTATAAAAATTTTATCAGTGAAATTTATTTAAAATGGTTTCAATTGCATAATTTGTATGGTAAAAAAATTTGAACTTGCAAATAAATAAATCAATCAAATCAAATTTAATATAGGTATTAATTTTACTTTTCTATTATATTTAATAAAGTTAAAATATAGGTAATAAATCAACAATATGTTTTTATTTACAATAATCACAATAGTAGAATTTGCAAAAAAAAATTCTAACATAAAAAAAATTAATCAACTAAATAAAAATAAAAATATTAATTTCATATTATTTAATATTTTTAATCAAATAAAAATATAAGTGCTAAATCAATAATTTATTTTTAATTAAGATAATCACAATGGGAGAACATTCAATAATACAAAGTTGATTTTATTTATTATATATCTATTTATACTTAAAATTGATATAATTCTATTCATTATTTAATTACGAATAATACTGTTAACATAGTTTTTAATTTTTTTTACAAACGTAGTTTTTAATTTATACTTTAGAAATTATATGAATTTATTTGTACATAATTATAAAAATATTGATCATTAATTTATTTTGATGAAAAATATTGAATGTTCTAATATATTGACCAGAAATAAATTTATTATTAATAAAGTCAATTTCTTTTTTGAATGTTCCACAAATAACAAATATTTATGGTGAGATTTTCTTTTATGGAATTTTTAAATATCAAAGCATAAAAGAAATTAATCAAGTAAAGTGGTCTTTATATGGAATTCCTAAATTTTAAGTGTTTATTAAATTTGACAGTTGATAATCATTAGTCCTTATTTCTCACAATAATATCAGTTCTCACTTGATAAATTCTATATGTAGGTATGTATTTCAATATCATTAAATTTTAATAAATTAAAATCAAAATTTCAAATTGGAAATTTTCAATAAAGAAATAGAAAAATTCCATTTTCAAATCAAGGAATACAATACAATATAACCCTATTATTTATTATTTTAATATAGTTAATTTAATATATATATATTTTAGTTGTTTAGGCATATTGTTACTTTAAAAAGTATTATAGTTCATTTTGTTGAATTTTATAGCATTTTATAGAAATTTATAAAAAAATATTATTATTTTGTGTTCCATTAGTATTTTTAATAAAAATAATAAATGTCAAATACTAGTATTTTTAATAACATAATAAATATGAATTCTTTGTGCTTTTTATTTTTATAGAAAATATAAACATTTTAAAAATAAAATATTAATGAATAAATGTAGGATCTATGGATATCAAAAGGGATAGAAATTCTCAAAGAGATCGGGATGGGAATGAATTTGATGGCGTTAAAAAGATGGGGAAGTGTAATATTATTAATTCTATTGACATCCCTACCTATATGGGGTTTGCTAACGTAGACGCACTTAATTTTATGAAGGTCTATTTTAGCAATATGCACTTTAAGTTTCCTAAAACATACCTTTATAAAAATAAATTGGTATTATAGCAAACTCCGCAGGCTTTCTATAATACATCCATTGATTTTTATGAAGATGTGTTTTAGCAATGCACCTTCAGTGCATTTAATCATTTTAGTTAATGTTTGTTAAAATAGGCCTTCATAATGAGTCTACGTAAGAAAATCCCTATATATATAACAAAAAAATATGATATATATTCTAATATCACAATACAAAAAATATATGATATATATTCTAATATCACAAATCGATTGCTAGCGATTAAATATGAGTTGAGACAAAGTCTTTATAAAACCTTTTGTAAAGATTCCGATCTTCCTAGTGATATATGGACAAACGGATCACTAAGGAGACTTTCATATATAAATTTATAATAAAAATTTAATAAATTTAATATTTATTTTACAACTTTTAATTTATATATATATTTTACAACTTTTAATATATATATAATATAAAATTATAATATAATATAAAATATTAAATTGTTTAGTCTATTAAAATGTTAAATTGTTTCAGTCTTTGAACATATCTATTTCAGAGGACGAGCATATTTATAACTCGTTTGCACTTATATTATATTATATATATATATATATATATATATATATATATATATATATATATATATATATATATATATATATATATATATATATATATATATATATATATATATATATATATATATATATATATATATAAAGAATGTATCTTAAAAATAAATATTTGAAATTTTCTTCTCAAAATAATAAACCAAATCATATCAAACTCTTACAAGAATTAACGCATAAGATAACAATTAAATCATAAAAGACTACAACTATCGTCAACTTTCTATTTTGACCAATAAAGAAACTTTATATTTTGTCATCTCAGTAATCATATCTTTTCCATTAAAAGTTTGAGGTTTGACATTATAATTATCTCTTTCATTCATAATGGGTGCAATTAGTGGAGCAATTCCCGTCGTTGTGTTTCAACAAAAAAATATAGATTTTTATCTGAGATAGTGAAGTATTTGATAAACAATTAATATAACTCTGATACCAATTGAAGGTACATGAAACACAAGAAATGGAGGTTGAATTGAGTTTTTAGATTTGAAAACTTTTACCCAACACAATCAAAGATGAAACAAGAACAAAATAAATTAACACAATTATTTTTATTTGGGTTCACTAAGGAAGCTAATCTAGTTCATCCGCTTGGGTGATTTTTCCTTTCTCTACAAGGACTTAGTCCATTATAAATAAACTGACTACAATCCACAAAAACTACCTGTCAATGTGTTCTTGAGAAATTCTGTCTATACCCTAGTCTCTCAAAGAATAGTCAACTCAAAAGTTGATATACAAAATGCGTGTTTACAAAGATACTTTTTAAAAAGTAGATTACACAAGTTGAAATACAAAGATGAACACAAAAGTGTTTCTAGCAAGTATTTGAACAAAAATTCCTTGCTATATAGCTCTTTACACAAAGATGAAACATTTACATTTGAGAGTCCACATGAAAATTTTCTTGAGCAAAAATTGTTTTCCATTCTTCCAAGTGTTCTTTATATAGCAAAAGAAAAATTTGTTTGAGGGTAGAATGAGAATTCCAAACTCCAGTTGTATTCTTGCATAATGGTCAATGAGAGTGGTAGAGAACATCGTACCATAGTACTTGTTATACCCTAATTTTTCCCTTAAAATTCTTTATCATCACAACACATCAAGATCACACATTAGGATTTGTTCTCTCTTCTACTATCTCTTATTTTTAGGTTTGCCCTTTAGGGATCACCATGCACCTTGGATTGTGTATCTTGTGTAAATGTGATTATGTTTGCTAATCCTTACCTAAAATCTAAAAGATGTATATATTTGTTTTTTTGTTCTTTATGCATTGTAGGTAGGGAGCCAAATGCACTTTATTCACCTCTTGAATTAGCGTTTGGAAAGTTGATCCTCAATCAATTGTTTATTCAATAGATTTCAAAAGCTTGAGATTCAAGACTATGTTCGTGGCATCATATTTCTTTGGTTTAAAAAGGTATCTCAATTTCATTTGGTCAAGTTTGTCTTAAGGATTGAAGATTAGGATCATCAAGAAGAGTCATAGGTTCATGTGTTTATTTATATCCTTCTTCAATAAGTTTTATTGATAAATGAACTTCATCATCAAAGTTATTCAATAAGATATCATTGCAAGGTCTAATATAGTTTATCATGTGTTAGTTTGAAAGGAAAGTTCAAAAGATTCAAGTTTAAACCAAGTGGTTTGACCTAATTGGGACAAGTTCTTGAGTCTATGACCAGAAGTGCATGGCTCTCTCGTTTTTCAATATTTTGAGGTGGTTTTTTTATATGAATTCTTATCATCATCTACAACAATATTTGTTCTCATTGCAAGATCCATTTGTGTAAGAAACTCATCAAAAGTTAAAAGGAGTTACAAGTCACTTTTGTACTATCTCGAATAAGGGTTTGTTGACTTTCAAAGATCATATCTTGCTCAATTTTTGAGATTTTGAAGTGATTCCAAACTCATGATTCTTCAGGGGTTCTTAACAATTTCTCTTCAGGGTTAAAAGGTCAATTTTGAATGGAAGATCATTTAAATGTGAAGAAGATTACAAGTCCTTTAGAAAACCATTAAATTTTGAGATTGGAGTTCAAATGATCATAACTTGGTCAATTTTTGTCTCCTTGAGCTCATTCTTTTTCCACAGTAAACTTGAGAGTGTCTACTACAACTTTGGTTCAAGGTCCAAGACTAGAAAATGCCTAGAAGGTTGTTTAAGAATTGAAAAGATTATAGGTCATTTGTGGATTTCTCAAGAAATTTTCTTCAACTTCAAAGAACTATAACTCTTTCATTTTTTAATGATTTTTGAGTGATCTCAATTCTACAATCTCAATTTAAAGAGTCCTTAACAATTTCTCTTCAAGGATCAAAAGCTAATTTTGAGTGGAAGGGCATGTAACTTTAAAGAACATTATAGGTCTTTATTGAGCTCCATACTTAGAATTTTTCTAATTGTCAAGTATCCGTGTGTTTTTCTTGATTTCAAAGGAGCATACTTTCAGATCATATCACCAAATGAAACCTTTTTTGGCACATTGTAAAGCTTGTTGAGAGATATTTCCATTGCAAAAAGAACCAAATCATAAAGCTTCATACATTACTTTCCCCATGGATTTAAAGATGGCACTTTGAAATTGAGTTTTTAATTTGTAATCAGAAGGAATTTAGTTATTGTGCTTGTCTAATCACCAAAATGATGCGTGATTTTTATCTAAACATGTTTAGCAAACTTTCCTGGACCTGTTTAAGCCTTGAAACATAAGAATTAAGTGACTTCTAATGAATCACAAGTCACACTTTGCCCGTGTTGCAGGTGCAACGAATTCCACTCATACTTGATCACTTCTCTCACTTTTGCTTCCATCATGATCAGCTATAAATAAGGAACACATTCCATTCATTTACTCAAGCTTTGATAGCCAAAACCACTCTACCAAGATCCCCACAAACTCTTGAGCTTGAATTCTAATTTTTCATGTCCTTACATTAATTCACAAAAAGTCCACTCAGTTAGCTTCCTTGACATTCACTGAAGATAACTAGACTCTTAGTGACAAGAATTGTGCATTGAATCAAGCCATTGAAGCGTAGTTTTAAGAGCTAACAAGTTAAACTTCGTTCAAGTTGAATTCTCAACCAAGTCGACCCAAATAAATTGATAACATGTAGTCTCTTATTCTCTGAAGCCCATGCTTTCTTCTGATTTTCACTTTCATGGAGTATTGAGCATTTAATTTTCAAACTCGTTTTCACTTTTTCTTCTGGTTTTTTCCAAACCGACTAAGCTATGGTTAATATAAATTTTTCGCGAGGGCACGGTTATGATCGTCTTGAAGAGACGAATCCATTGTACCTGGTCTCGAGCTTCTAATTTTTTTCATTTGAAGAATCACAAATTCTCTGGTTTTTCTGAAGGCTGGAGGTTGAAGACGATGACATGTTTCGTCTCAACCAATCAAGACGTGCCAATTATTTTATTTTGGTTAGATTGATTTAAATTGAATTTCGTGTGTTTCTCACTAGTGTTCATATCATGCACAGCCAGTCAAGTTCCTTGTATCTTCTTACTAATGCATTTTGACATTGATCCAATGGTCCACATCTTTTTGTTTTAATTTTTATTTTCTGATTTTTATTTAAGATTTGGTGTGTTACTAAAAACGGTTCATAGCATGCACAACGCGTTCGGTCCTTCATATCAGCTTATTAACGCGTTTTGACATTGATCAGATGACTCAATTTTTTATAGTTTATTATTTTATTTTTTGATTTTTGTTTTAATTATTTTAAACTTTAGAAATTCATAAAATAAAATCATTTCAACTTTTATGAAAAAATTCTTAAAAAAACTTTTGATTTTTTCTCTTTCTATTTTTTTCTTCATAATTTTATTTTATGATTTAATATTTTGTATGATTTTTCTCATTCTTTTAATTTGTTTAATTATTTAAAAATACTTTTTGGTCATTTTAAATTATGGAAATTTTTTGGAAAGGTCCAATGACATCTTGACAAATATTGATGACCTCGTTTTATTTTTATTTTTTGATTTTATTATTTCTTGTGATTTTTGGTTTATTTCACTTATTTCTTTATATTTTTAAAATAGTTTCTGACTTTTACAAAATTATAAAAAAAATTGTCAATATTTGTTGACCTATGTTAGGCCTCTGATAATTTTCTTAGATTTTTACTTTGAGTTTTGATACCATTTATGTATTTCATCAATAAAATCCAATTAAATTACCTTTTGAAAAATCATTTTTTATATATAATTTTAATATTTTTTAATTGGTGACTTTTTTCTGGTTTGGTGATACATGGATACATCTTGAGTCCTAAATTTCATCAACATCAATGGAACTTGGGTGTTGATAGGTCAGAAAGACCAAATCAAAGAAGATAGTTGATTGATTTTGATGAAGTTAGACCTAGTTGAATTCAACTAATACATTGGTTACACTATGAATTCCCCATTTTCCATCCATCTCATTTCCATTCTTCCCTTCCTATTGATTGGTTCTTAGTGGCCCAAGCCTAATGCTCGAAATTGTCCAAGCATGATTAGGTGTTGAGCTATGACCAATAAACTTGAAAGCTCATTGTTAGGAGGCTTTGATTTTATCAATACTCTAATGAGTGTTCATCACCTTTGACCTAGGCTAAGAGCCCAAATCATCATGAACCATATCATGTGCATTACCCCTATTTTACTTGATTGATTCTTAGTGGCCCAAGATTTATGTTTGCAAACTCAATGATGATTATATCTTGAGCTATGGCCAATAACCTTGAAAGATCATTGTTAGGAGGATTTGATTCTATCAATCCTCTAATGAGTCTTCATTACTTTTGACTTAGGCTCAATGTTTAAATTATTATGGATCCTTCATTTAAAACCTTTAACTACTAACAACTAATCACTAACTTCTAACAATTAACTTCTAACTTCTAACTTCTAACTTTACTTTATGCTTTTATTGCTTTATTTCTAACTTCTAACTTTACTTTATGCTTTATTGTTTTATTTTTAGCATTAATTTTCATGTTTATGTTTATGTCATTTTCTTTGTGCACTTTTGGACATTTCATCTTGTTTGTGCTTAAAACACTAATAAAGGATTAAACCCTAAAATTTGTAACTTGGACTTGGTTACTATATCTTATGCTTGAAGATTGAATCTTGGACTTAGGATTAAGACTTGGACCTTGACTTGGAGACTTTGTTACTCGTTGTTATTCTCTCAAGTCCTTGGGGTTTACTCCAGCATGTGTTGAATATTCTTTGTGTTCGGTTAATTATTTTGTGTTCATTGTAGTGGAGATTTCTCTGTATTCAATTGTTACTTTGCCCAATTTTTTTGAAGGCACTATTTTATCTGAGACATTAGTTCATCCAAGGCTTGGTATTTTGTCTGAGTATTATATTTGACTTAGTTTTTTATCCAAAGGATGAGAATTCTACATTGACGTCTTCATGTCAAGTGTTGACTTCTTATTTTGTTAGATCGTTCTTTTCCCTAACTTTTACTTTGTGTACATAGGATAGTCCCTTCATCTTCTCCTATCTTTTTAATTTCAAAATTTTCTCCTCATTTTCAAAACTCTTTTTGTTTTCAAACTTGAACCGCTTTCACAATAAACTTGAACTTAGGTCCATGCATTTTCCAAATCTTTTTCTGAAATAAACCATTAACAAATTTAATCATACTTTGACATCTTTTACAAGACTAAAAGTCATTAACCTCATTCAAACCATTTTTTCACGATGTTAAATTTTCCCGCGATGTTTTATTGATGTTAAATTCAAGCTACATCCTCCACTTTGAGATGATGTGAATTCTCCTTTCTTATAATTGTGGGTAGTAAGTATGTTTTTCACTCGGATGTGACGAGATGTTAAATTCAATGCACATTGTTAATATGTAGGCCTAAAATTCATTGAAAGTTCTATCAAATCAAAAATTGTAAAAAAAATACTTCTTTTCTCATCTTCATCCTCTATTTTGTACATATTTCTCTAGAGCCATACACAAATTTTTAAGTTCCTGCGGAGTGCTGTAGATGTTTAAGATTCTATCTTCCCTTTGCATAACTAACCTTCGTACCTAGATCTTAGTTTTTATTAGTTTTTGCTTTAAAAACTTCTTTGGGTTTAATCGCTCTTATCCCATTCCTTTGGAAACAATAAAGCGCGGTGAAGATTTTCACAGATTTACTGAGTTAACTCGTTCAATGGCTTAGACTCGAAGATTTTTACCGCTACAGTACTGATCGTCCTTGCGCTACAAAATCATAATAGTGGAAGGAATATTGGATCTTGTAACATATTTTATTCACTCACGTAAAACCTTGTCTTCAGAGTCTTTAGAATCCGGTCTTCATAACCTTAGAATTTGAAAGCATAGAATCTTCGTAACTTGAGAAGAACATACCGTCATCTTGATCTTTCTTCAAAAGGCAAAACACATTTTCAAATAAGAAAAATAACCAATCGATGAGAACTCAAAGAAGATAAAGTGATGGAATTTTCTAGAAGAACACACAGTCCCCATAAGGAAATATTTGATACATACAGTATGCACAATGATGGATTTAAAATCGCAAATTGCAAATGATACATACAATATGTGAAGGGATAAATTGTGATTTGTATTAGGTTTACATGTTGAAAGAAAGTTAGCTGATTGAGAAGAAAAAGTCTACAAATAAAAAAGAAATGCTATTGGTGTTAACATAATGAAGAGATGAAAAAATATTTGATAAATGCGGAGTGAAACCCTATATACCCTATCAAAGTCTTGAAAATGAAAACAATTATTGAGAAAATACGCTTCTAAAATGACAATTATTAAGAATGTAAAGAGTTGTTTTGAAAATAGAAGTATAATTAATGATAGTGAATAATATTAGTGTAAGAATTAAAAATCGGTTCCGACAAAGGTGTCATTCCTGGTATGGCGATTAATTCTTAACAGTCTGCCAACGAAAGACAGTCTAGTAAAAAGGGGTGTCATAAGCCAGGAAAATTCTCAGTGCGTGAACGGTGCGGAGAGACAGAAACGCCTGTTCATATTTTCTTTGAGTGCCCTTTTTGCAGGTTTATGGTATCACGTACTAAGGTGGCTAGGTCTGGTTTCAGCATTGCCAAAAAAAGGATGGGATCACTTCGAACAGTTCGAAGCAATCATAGATAATGCGAGAAGTTCAATCTCAAGAGTTCAAATGATATGGTTTGCTTGCATTTGGATAATTTGGAAAGCAAGAAACAACAAGATTTTCAAGAACCAGAACTTGTCAATAAATCAAATGGTGGAAAGCGTCAAAAGATTATCGTGGTGCTGGCTAGTAAATAAATTTTTTTATTCCGGAGCAATCATCATCAATGGTTCATGAATTCTAGCCTATTGATTACAAATAGTGCGGAGGTTGGAGCTAGAGAAAGGTTAGATGTGGAGCAGGAACAACTTTAGCAGGTGGCTAGACAGGTTCTTTGAGTAAAAATTCGAGTTTCTAAGGGTGAATTTCCTTATTATATTTAACGCCTCTAGCAACAACAGAATTTCACAGGTGTTTTGTCAAAGGTTTCACGTAGGAGGATTAAGGGTAAAAAGTACATGGATGTATTGTAACAGATATAATTATTCTTAGAGGTTGTGAATTGGTGGAATTTGTATTGTAAAGCTAAAAACTAGATACTGATGTAATGTTTTTCTGGAATGGTGTTCCTTGCACATATTTCATTATATTTTGCCTCTTAACAAATAAAATAATAATTAAGAAAATAGAATAAATTACATCATGCTTGAATAATAAATTATTTATTAAAACAATTAAATATAATGATGAAAAAAGTTGATATATTTTTTGAAAAGCAAAAAAAATTTTAATTAGACTTTGAAAAATGAATAAGATATGCCAATACAGAGACACACAAGTTAAAAATATAACAATAACAAGATACACTAAATACATTAAATAGATAAATTAAAATACATACATGTAATATTATAAACTATTAAAACTAAAATATAACAAAGATTAAAACAAATCTAATAAAGACACAAGATATGCCAAGATAGTAACATGTTCAAAAGCAGCTATACCAAATAAAATTACAAAGTAATAACACCAGTCAAAGATATGGATATAAAAATGTACTCGTGGATATTCTGGATAAATCATCACAGATATGGATATAATGGCTTAATGGAATTACGGTAAAATAAACGGATACTTGATTACCCGTTTACTTACCGATATGGATATGGATTTGATGGTACTCGTTCCGTTAATAATTAGAAAAATACTTAAATATTACTCCCTCCGTCCCAAAATAAATGTCACATTTAAGAAAATAATTTGTCCCAAAATACTTGTCACTTTACATTACCAATGTAATTTTATATTTAATCTTCCAATTGTACCCTTTAATAAATATTCTTAATTTATTGTTTTTTCACTTGATATTAATGCTAACATAAATAAACCAATAGTCAAACAGGATAATTGTGTAAATTTATCGTTCTCCTCTCTTTCACTTATTATTATTTCTTAATCTGTGTGAAATGACTCATTGTGACAAATAATATGGGACGAAGGGAGTGATTTGTTTGATCAAAATTATAATTGCTATTTTCTTAAATATGATATTATTATTATTATTTTGATAAAAAAAGAAATAAAATGAATGAGAATTATTTTTGTTATTATTTATTATGTGTTAAATTTGAAAATAATTTTTTTGAATTTAAAAGAGATTAAATATATATATATATATATATATATATATATATATATATATATATATATATATATATATATATATATATATATATATATATATATATATATATATATATATATATATATATATATATATATATCCATGGATATCCTCATAAATTCACGGATATCCATCTAGCGGATACCCGCACGTGTATGGGGCGGGTACGCGTATCATTTTTACTAAACGGGGCGGGTAGCGGGAGAGTAGTACCCGTGCCCATGGATACTCATTTCCATCCCTACACACAGATATCACCCCAATGCCCTTTGTTGCAAATCACACAGACTTGCTACCTCTAGATTTAAAGCAAAGAACTCCAAACAATTGGCACCTGAATAGCTGGGCAGATTTCAATATTGACCATATCCTCGATGAAGGCATCGACAGTAAGCTTGACATGACCAATCAACAAGAGGCTTAACGGACTGAACACCCGATCACAACCTACTAAAGGCATAACAACCTGCTTTAGAGAACATTCTTGAAAACGAGACGAATACCCGATAGAAAATACAAAGAATCCTAACGCTCTTCTACAATTCATCATCAGCCACCTGATGCGACTCAACCACACCCACCCAAAAGATTGAAGCAGGAAAATCACTTGCGGCAAGTCCATTAAACCGACAACAAACTAACAACAGACTAGAGTGGACACCAGATTGATATTTCCATAATCGCTAATTCTGCTCTTGATATAAATAGACCATGAGCCAACACACACTAGAACTCCAATGCTTCAGGTGATGAGCAAGACAAGCCCTGATTAGGATTCAGAGAGATACACCTTGAAATCAAATCAGATTAATTAAACTAAGATTTTTTTGGATTCAAATACCATTTGTGTGCACAATTTGATAATTGGGAAGATTTGCTATTTATCTAATTCCACGCACACCTTTGAGTTGATTCGAAAATTTGATCCAAAGAAACCTCTTTGTTCTTGAATTTTTTTTCGTTTCTTGCTTTCCAAATGTTCCAAATACAAGCACGCCAAGTTTGTTGCCACATGCTTTTTCGCTTCCAAGAAGAAATTCAAATTGATTGAGATGCTGCAAATACTCTTTATGGAGAGTCGAGGAAACGCCTAGCCACCTACAAACAGCATACCACAAACCTGCGAATTTGGGACACTAAAAAAGATGAGAAATTGATTCGCTTATGTTACATTCGTCGGCACAGGCTTTGGCATCGGGGTTGATAACACCTCTCCTCACTAAGTTATCTTTACTGGGTAACATATTATGCAACATTCTCCATGCCAAACACGAAATTTTAGACGGTATTGATTTCTGGTAAATCTTCTGCCAGCAATTGTTTTGATAAAACCTGTTTTCAACTTGCAGAACTTTGTACCTTTCTTTGACTGAATATTGCACTACATGGTCAACTGTGCCTAAGTTACAAATGTCTTTCCACCATAGTGATCCGCTATCATTACGTAAATTTAGAGAGCCATCGATTATGCCATATCTACACGTCAATGCTCTGTACCACAAACTATTCATCTCATGCTTTATTCTCCACCTCTATTTTCCCAAGAGGGTTTCATTGAAACTTTTCAAGTTTTTTATACCCAAACCTCCCTCATCAATTAGTTTACATATTCTATCCCAATTTACCAAATTTATTTTCCTTAGATTCTCTCTCCTGCCCCCAATTTTTTTTGAAAATAGATTCAAGTTTAGATACAATACCTATCGGAGCTTTGAAGAAGGAGAGGAAGTAGACTGGAATAGTTGATAGAATTGATTTCAACATTATTGCACGACCACCAATGAAAAGGTTTTTATGCTTCCAATTGGAGAGCCTAGATCTCACTATTTCGATCACCGATTGCCACGTATTTAGGATTCTCGGGTTTGCTCCTATAGGGATACCAAGATATTTGAAGGGAGAGCATCAAACCTTGCAATTCAAAATATCAGTTGCTTTTTGTATCCATCCTTGGCATACATTTACACCAATGATGCAACTCTTATGGAAATTGACTTTTAAGCCAGACATCAGCTGGAATAACATCAAGTTTTCCTTCATTGTCATAATATTTTCCCACCCTTTCTCTCCTATTATTAATGTATCGTCAGTATATTGCAAATGTGAAAACCTTTTTGCACCTAAATCAAATCTATACCCAGAAAATTTGTTCAGCTCTATCAATTTCTTCATGAGACTGTTGAAGCCTTCAGCCACAATTAAGAAGAGAAATGGGGATAGTGGATCCCCTTGTCTAAGTCCTCTACCCATCTTGAACTCTTTAGTAGGGCTGCTATTCACCAACACTGAAATTGTTGCCGTCTTCAAGCATTCTGAAATCCACTTTCTCCATTTTACATGAAATCCCATCTTGGCCATTACACAATCTAAAAACTTCCGGTCCACCGTATCATATGCCTTTTCGAAATCAACCTTGAACAAAATCAGTTCCTTCTTTTTGCGTTTGACTTCGTCTACAATTTCGTTAGCAATAAAGATACCGTCAAGAATTTGTCTACTCGTTATAAATATTGATTGTGTGTCTGAGATGACCGTGTCGATCACCCTTCTAAATCTGTTTGCTAGGACCTTTAAGACGACCTTGTAGATACAACCAATATGGAAAAAAAAAGATGATAATGACTATGCATTTCATATCGAGTTGGCACGTGTGTTTTGTGCAACATAAAGTAAAACAAAGAAGAAAATAGACAAAACATGTGTCAAATAACTGAAGGATCTACTGACACGTGTACCACTTATACTTAATCGGCACCAAAACAACTTCGTACGGTCCAAACTATAAAATATAAGAAAACACGTTCCTGAATTTCAACAAGAACAAATTAAACATCAGTGTACGATGGTTGGAAAAGGGGATTCCTATTTGTGTGCAATGTCACACAATGAGTAACTCTTACCGGTGTAAGGTGGTGGGGCCTACACTCGGGTTGGTGGCGTTTGTGGTAGCGGCGGCGGTGGAGTGGCCGGTGGGGCTTTACTGTACTATTGCCTCAAGCATATGAAGGGTCGCAAAATCATGGCTCATCCTGCCACTGTTATATACCCGAAAGTTATCAATGCCATCCCCATCTAACAACTTACTAGTTCTATTTCGTGTTATGTGTACGAATACGATCATCATATAAGTTCAGTTTGCTGTTTTAATTAGATATTTAGATGTATAATAATAATGATAATAATAAACTAATCATTCAAACTAGGTTTCTGTTCTTCGTTTTAATAGAGTTGTATGGCAATATATGAATGGATTTTGTCTGCAAGGGGATTTTTAATACATCATATCACAGTTCATGTATTTGTTAAAGATTTTCTTAAAATTTAATTTTGTCCATATTTTTAAAGAGAATGTTTTTGATGCACTACAAAAGTTTTTGTGAAATCTATGTTTATTAGCGTATGTATTATTTACAATAGGAAATAACTCCTTCTAGTGTGATCCAGGGCGGCCCAATTAGTTTGGAGGTCTGTTCAAATTTAAAAAATAGGCCTAAATTAAAAAAATTAATAGTTTAATTTTGGGATTCTACACCTGTTTTTCAGAAAAATCAGTACAAAGTTATAGATGTTTGAAAATGAATTAAGATTTTACAGCTGTGTTTTAAAACGTAGGTGTAAAATGTATCACTTTTGTAATTAAAAAAATAATAATTGGGCCTCAAAATTTGGGGCTCAGTTGCAGCCCTTGTTGCGCCTGGGGAAGGCCGGCCCTGGTGTGACCAACCCCTTAATTCTGGTAAGCTTCGTCTCAATATATTTGTGTTAAAGGCAAATTTTAACTCTTTTAATGGATAAGTCTTGTAAATTTTTTCACATACTTAATGTTTTTCTTCCACACTCTTGAAAATAAAAATAAAAACTATTCGTAAATGTATTATGAATTCACCTTTTAGGATATTTCGTAAATGCACTTACGAATTCCCCTTATTTTGTACGTTTTGTTCATTTAAACGTTGAATTTTAAAAAGATAAGGTTAATTCATAAGTGCACTTACGAATTCATCTTTTAGGGTGAATTCGTAAGTGCACATACGAAACTTCTTTTTCTATACTAAAATGTTGTATGATCACCTATTCACACTATTACATACATTTTCACAACCTCTAACAAAAAAATCCTCTAAACAATACCCAATCTCAATATAAATTTCATCTCTAAATCAAGTTTCAAGTGTGTGATCCTAGCAAAGTGAGCATTGGAAGCTACAATTTGAGATAAATTTTCATCCTCTCAATCCACATTTCTTGCATTGTAGTTGTTTAAATGTTGCAGAAAATTGTTGAAATAATATAGCAAGTGTGAGTAAGTGGGGAAATAGTCCCACATTGAATAGGAATGTAGAGACTTACGCATATATAAGTGGAAAAACTCATTCACCTATCACCTTAAGGTTTTAGGTGAACAAGTGGTGTGTCTCTCACAAGGTGTTTATTCCTCAACTTTATATCAATGCTCCTACTATTAACTCTCTCCAACATGATATCGAGCCTTGGTTCGAGAAAGGGATCGAAAAGGACTTGTATCAATGCTTGTTCCTCAACTTTATATCAATGCTCCTACTATTAACTCCCTCCAACATGGTATTAGAGCCTTTGGTTCGAGAAAGGGACCAAAAAGTACTTGTATTGAATGCACCCAAGAAGTGGTGTCCCATTGCAAGGTGTCAATGACGATACAAGTGGGAGATTATGGACTCACACTTGAGAGGGAGTGTTAGAATAACATAGCAAGTGTGAGTAAGTGGAGAAATAGTCTCACATTAAATAGGAATGTGGTGACTTAAGCATATATAAGTGGAAAAACCTATTCACCTATCACCTTAGAGTTTTAGGTGGACAAGTAGTGTCTCTACAAGGTGCTTGTTCCTCAACTTTATATCAATGCCCTACTATTAACTCCTCCAACAAAATAGCACCACAAGTGCACTTGCGAAGTTCACCAGAAATAATTCGCAAGTGTACTTGCGAAATAATCTCTGATGTAGAAACAAAATTTTGTTTTAACAAAACTCATTTATTATTGATATTTTAGGTATGGTGCACCCCGACAACATTGTCAAAGCTATTGTGAAGGTTCTGATTCCGGACAAAGTGAACATAGACGATAAGCCAATTGTGATCAAAGAAGTAGATAAAACTATTGATGTTGTGATTGATCGTGAAAATCAAATTCCAAATGTCAAAACTTTCAATACTCACAACAAATGCTTGATTATGTTAGAATGGAAGCTAGAAAACTTGGTTTTGAGTTGTGATTTGAGGTCCGACAATGAGAGTAGTAATCGACAACCATTTGTTATTTTATCATACGAGAGAAGTGGAACATATGTTTCCGGAACGCATAATAATGAGTTGGAGACCAAGTTACACGGGCATCCTATTGTTTGTCAGCTTAAGACGAAAGAGAAGAAATGTTTCCAAATTTTCGTTGATCAAAGTTGCTCCTAGAAACATACTTTCCGGTATGAAAAAGAATAGAGCGGGATGTGTTCAAAGATATTTGAGGTCTGAAATGCAACATTTATTGAAATGTTTGGACGATAACAACTATGTTTCAAGACATAGAGTTTGTGATGACAAAGTAAGTATCCGTGATATATTTTGGTCGCATCCGACAAGTATCGATTTGTTCAACACATTTCCAACTGTTCTAATGATTGATTTGACATACAAGACCAATAAGTATATGCTTCCGCTTCTAGAAATTATTGGTGTCACATCTACGAACAAGACATTTTCGGTTGGTTTTGGTTTTTTGAAATGTGAGAAGGAAGAAAACGTCACTAGGGCGTTGGGTGTTTGCAAGACTTTGTTGAAAGATCAAAAAAGTATGCCTATGGTTATCGTCACCGATCGAGATAACGCCCTTATGAACGCGGTTGCCACCGTGTTTCCGTCGTCAACCAGTTTACTATGTCGGTACCACGTCACAAAAAATGTGAGAGCACAGTTAAAACCCGCAGTTGGAACCAAAGAGAAGATAGGTGAAGACGGACAAGTTGTCAAATTCGGTGTTGTGGTAGAGAAGATAATGAGTGCATGGACGGATTCAGTGTCAAATCCTCTTTACTATGCATGGACTTACAAATTAAACTGATTTAGTGTAATTTCTAAGTCTCACTTGCAAAATGTGACCTGATAAGATTTCTTTGGTCCATATTACTCCAACTTGTCTATAAATTGAGTCCAAAACCCATTTCATTCTCCATCATAAACCAAAACCGGAAAAATAACACAAACATATTCACACCTTGCGTTTGTCTACTTCACTGCTGCACGTGCGCCGCTCAATTCGCACTCGCAGACACCCCGCACGACGACCTCATTAAGACACGCATTCTCCGTTGTAGTATCCAAATAATCGCAAGGTAATCAAGCTTGAGTACCGCTCACCTTCACTTGATGTTGAAGGAAAAGTCAAGTTCACACTGTTTTAGTTGAAGAACGACGAGGACTTAGAGGTTATGTGGGAGACCTTTCAACAATACTCCACAAAGGGTTTGATTGAGAAGAATGTGTCGCTTCGTAGATCGGTAGAAGTTGTTATCAAGATGTTGCAACGTCCATAGCTTCCCGTATATAATAGTATGTAATTTAATTTTCTGCATCCAATATGTAATTTCTTTGAATGAATTAAGTTGAATGAATGGTATGAATTGTGTTAAATGTTTATGAGTTCTGTCCAGACATAAATTCACAAGTACACTTACGAATCACACAACTCAGGTGAATTCGCAGGTGTACGTGCGAATTCACCTTATTTTTTAAAGATAAGGTGAATTCGCAGGTGTACTTGCAAATTCATCTTATTTTTATAAAATTAAGGTGAATTCGCAGGTGCACTTTCGAATTCACTTTATTTTTATAAAATTCTGGGTTATTTCGTAAGCGCACTTGCGAAGTCCACCTCCGAAATAAATTCATAAATGCACTTACAAAATTTGGGGACATTTTTAATTTTCCACCAGAGATGAAGAAAAACCTCATTAGATGAGTAAAAAAATTTCCTTAACTCTTCTACTAAATATATGTGCATCTGCTCCGTGTAATGGAGGTTTGTTCTAAGTAGACATTATATTAAATAAACACAATATAAAATTTGTTAATTTAGCCTTCATAGTATATAGTTGTTCTTTTATTTTTTTTGAAATTTTACTTGGTTTAAGATTTATGGAGAAAATATTTATTTTCATTTATAAAAAAATTTTAGGGAAAACTATTCATTTAATAGATTTTTTATTTTAATTTTTATTTTATTTTCGAAGAAAATTATTATTTTTCATTTTCAGGATTTTTTATTCTCAATTGAAATTTTATTTTTATGGGAAACTAATTTATATAAATAAATCAATTTATAAAAGAAAAGTGATTTTGAACTCGTTTTAAAGTGAATTTGAATTGTTTAAATTATATGGTTCAATTCATTAATCATTTAAATTGTTCAATTTATTTATAGCGCATATAATTCAATTTAAATATGCAATTCAGCTAACGATATTTTTGAATAGCCCTAGTTCTAAGATCATAGTTAACCATATTTTTGAACAATCCTATTTCTAAGTGTTAAAATTGTTGGTTCTATTGATTGGAAGCAATTTTGGTAAAACATTCTGCTAAGAAATGTCTTGAAGTTTACTGAAGTAGAAGATGTCACAGCAGATGTCCTGACATGTGTAATTGACTAAAGTGCAGAATTTTTAGGAAGTCAGTTTGTTATTAATTATGTGCTTCGATTAAGGAAGCTGGTAAAACGTCTTCAACAATATCTTTGGAGTTTTAATATCCTGGTTTCATGGAGAGAAGACAGGATGCGCTGAAGACTTGTGAGTAAAGCAACCCTAGTTACTGTTACTCTATTTAAAGGGCTGCAATCCTTATTTTGCAGTTGGTCGTTCCAGTTTAGAGAGTTTTAGTTTTTATTTTTTGTTGTTCATTGTTTAGGTTGTTAGTTGTTAATTGTGAGCCTCTCTTGTTAGTTACTTGAGAATGACGTTTTTAAGTTGTTATTTTTCAATCATCATAAGCTTTGAAGCAAGTGTGATTGTGTGTCTTTGAACAGTATCTTCAGTTTTTAGTTGTTTTTATTATCACGGGTTGTGGTACTGAGGGAGTGAGCGGAGGATTCTCATATCTAAGTGTGGTATCTTAGGTAGAAGGGTTACTGGGTAGTTTGATTAAGTGAGGAGGTGTAAATAGGGAAGGTTTAGCTCCGAATTAATACTACTAATAGTAAACTTTATCCCTGGCTTGGAAGCCCCCAAGCGTAGGTTAGTTAGAACCAAACTGGGTTAACAACTCTTTGTGTTTTTATTGCTTTCTGCACTGTTATAGTCTGTTTTGTGTAACTGTGTTCTAAGAAGATATAAGTGTCATGACATTACCCTCGACATCTCATATCTGATACCAAAATTTCAATTGGTATCAGAGAAGGCATCCTGCTCTGTCTCTGGGTGAGATCTAGGGAAGATACTTTCTGGTAATATGGACAAGGAGGCAATATATTTGAATAGACCACCCATCTTGGATGGCTCTAACTATGATATGTGGAAGCCTCGTATGGTAGCATAGATAAAGTCCTTGGACAGTAGGGCTTGGAAGGCTATTTTCAAAGGATGGACACATCCTGTGATTATTGGAGCTGATAATCAACCTACTGGTGAACTGAAACCCAAAGAAAATTGGTGAAAGTAAGATGATGAACTAGCTCTTGCAAACTCAAAGGCTTTGAATGCTATATTCGGTGGAGTTGACAGAAACATCTTCAGATTAATCAATACATGTGAAGTGGCCAAGGATGCTTGAGAAATATTCAAGACTACTCATGAAGGGGACTCCAAGGTTAAAATGTCAAAACTGCAGCTACTCACATCTAAATTTAAAAACCTAAGAATGAAGGAAGAGGAAATCATTCAAGAATTTCACCTGAATGTTCTTGAAATTGTTGGTGCTTGCAGTTCCTTGGGTGAGAAAATTCCAGAATAAAATCTAGTAAGAAAGATGATCGATCTCTACCTAAGATATTTGATATGAAGGTAACAACCATTGAAGAAGCTCGGGATATCAACAACATGAAAGTGGATGAACTTGTGGGTTCACTCCAAACATTTGAGTTGAGTATTAATGAGAGGTCTGAAAAGAAGTCTAAAAGCATAGCCTTCAAGTCCAACACTAAGGAGAAAGATGAGGAATACAACTTGACACTGAAGAAGGATGACAAAAACCATAGCTCATCTTGGAAGACAATTTAACAGAGTAATGAAAAGAATGGAGGAAAGCTCAAGATCAAATATTAGGAACATGCTTCATGACTCCAACAGAATAAGTAACTCTGGGAAGAAGACTGAAGCTGAAGAAATACTTGCTCAAGGCAGAGAGCTAAGGTGTTGTGAATGTGGAGGGTTTAGACACATAAAATAAGGTTGTCCCAACTATCTCAAAAGACAAGGCAAGAGTTTAAATTTTCTATGGTTAAATGAAGACTCTGAGGATGAAGTGCAAGAGGAATCAGCCAAACATGTAATGGCTCTGACTGATACATATATTTCTGATGGAGATTCTAGTGATAAAGAACTGACCTTCGAAGAACTGGCTGCTACATACAAAGAACTATGCATCAAAAGTGTTGAAGTATGCCAGGAGAATGAGAAGCGGAAGAATCTCATACTAAAACTGCAAGATATAAAGAAAGAGCATGTGGAAATAATAAAGAGGTTGGAAAGTGAAGTAACTGTGTTGAAATGTGATCTTGAACAGATGACCAAAAATGTCAAAATGCTAAATAGTGGATCTGAAACACTAGACAAGATACTTTAAGTTGGAAAGGTAGCAGGGGACATGAGGGGATTAGGTTACAATGGTATAAAGGAGTCTACTAAGGAATCTACTCAAAGTCAGGCTAAATCCAAGATGTCGAATCAAATGTTTCAACATCCCAGAAGGAACAATTGTAGACATCCTAACAGATGACATAGACACTGGAAATGTCATTACTGTGGAAGATATGGTCACATAAAGCCATTTTGTTTCAAGTTGTATGGTTACCCCAACTCTACACACAAATCAAATGTGACTCAGGGTCAACCAAGGAAATAGTGGATTCCCAAAGCAAATATTACATGTTTCTTGGCTCACACGTCTTCAACGGAAAAGATCATAGAAGACTGGTATTTTGACAGTGGATGCCTTATTGGAAGATTTTTAGGATCACCCAACTGGTTATGTCAACTTTGGAGATGGAATGAATGGTGAAATCAAGGGTACAAGAAATATACAAAGCTCAAAGCTCCCTAACATTGTAGAAGTACTATTTGTCAAAGGATTGACCTCCAACTTGATCAAGCATAAGTCAACTATGTGATCAAGGATTTAATGAACTTCACAAAAGATGAATGTATCATTACAAACAAAAATGGTGAATTCGATGAAGGGTAGAAGAAACAAACACAATCATATCTATGGGTTCCCGAAGTAAATCACAACATATGTGTGGAAGTCAAATAGATTGTGAGCAAAATTACTAAAGGACAAGACTAATCAAAAGTCAACTGATCATAATGTCCCAATGAATGTCATAACATCGGTAACTTAACCACGCTTAATGGTCAATCTCTGAAGGAAAACTATGAATCCAAATTTCAAAATTTTCAAAATTGAAGTTGGTCAATTGTCACTCAAGATGTGATGTATATGAATACTCAAGAAGAAATGGGTCTGTTTGATAAATAATTTATAGTAATTAAAAGCGTGTAGGAATGTCATTAATGGCCTAACTTTTCTAAATATCACCAACGATATTACAACATAAGGCAAATATATAAAAGGCCAACCCAAGTTCAAATTTCTCACAGTTTCACCACACGCTATACTATTTCTACAAACATCAAATTATTCACCTACAATCCTCAGAGAATCACTCACATTATACCATCAAAATGTCTCATCACAATGCACCAAGATCAAGCAACAACAACGACAATGTGTCATCCAAGAAGCCCTAAACATTGTTCCTCTCTATCATTCCTTTTTCGTAGGAAGACCTAAAAGCTCCACACACACCGCATAAGACGACCAAGGGATACATCTGTTTAATTGGAGGTAATGCATCTAAATCACGTATTAATGATGAAATTAATCAAGATATAGGTATGTATACATGGCTATAAGGAGAATGTTGCCAATACCCTAAAAGTAGGGTTACTCGTGGATCACAATCCCTCTTAATCAAATGCCTGATGAAGTTGCTCCAAAAGAGCACACCAAATCATCTGTGAGGGAAGAAGATTATTCTGAAGAGAATCTTGAAAAAGAAACTCCTCTTGATGAAGTCACATTTGATGTTGAAACATCATCCCTGAAGAAGACTCCTCAAGAAAAGTTTGTCGATTCAACTGATCAGAGGACTGAGAAAGATGTAGTTGATGATGTCATAGATGTAGAAAACCTGTCTGATAATGATCTTATCATAAATGTCAACCCTGGAATTGCAAAGAGATTGAAGTCAAGAAAAGGAAAGGTTGTTACCTCAAACACTCCATCAAAACCTATCAAGAAGAAGGTTGTGTATGGACCTCGTAAAGGTTAGAGCAATGAGACTCCATTAGCAAACAAGAGAAAAATGAGATCAGAATCTGATTCTGATTATGATGTTGACACTGATGTCCCAGAAATCCCTCAAGCAAAGAAGTCCATAGTTTAGAGGACCACTGGAAATGTCCCTAATTCTCATGCTGACAACATCTCATTCCATTCCATCAAATTTGTTGCAATATGGAAATACATCTATCAGAGGAGATTGGACTTAGAATGGGAGTTAGGAAATGATGCCTTAGATTGCAAGTAAGTAAGGCAATTGATCTTTGAAGCAGGTCTAATGAAGACAGTCACAAAATTATTAAAGTGCTATGAAACCCTAGTCAAGGAATTCATAGTCAACATACTTGAAGACTGTGATGACAAAAGAAGTGAAGAGTTTTAGAAAGTTTTTGTCAGAGGAAAATGTGTAAAGTTCTCACCTGCTATTATAAATAAATATCTGGGAAGAAGTGATAAGCAAGGATGTGAGATTGAAGTCGCTGATGACCAACAGTGCAGAATCATAACTGCAAATCAAATCAAGTCTTGGCCAATGAAGGAGAAGTTATCTTCTGGAAAGTTGAGTGTGAAATATGCAATTATATATAGAATTAGTGCAGCAAAATGGGTGCCAACCAACCACACCTCAACCATATCAGCAGGACTGGGCAAATTTATCTATGCAGTTGGGATGAAGATACCATTTGACTATGGTACTTATATTTATGAGCAAACTCTAAAGCATGCTGACACTTGTGCAACAAAGCTACCTATAGCTTTTCCCACTCTCCTAAGTGGAATCATTCTGCATCAACATCCTGGAATCTTGTCTACAACTTTGGATGTTGAATGCAAAAGAGCTACCCTTTGAATTTCCACCAGAAGCTGTTTGCTGGAGCACATGTCCCAAACATTGTCTCAACATCTGTTGGTGCTGAACTCAATACTGAAAAGAAATGGGGTGTAATTGCTGAACTCATTGCAACCTGTAGAGAATTGGATGAGGTCATACGCATAAGCACAACAAGGAAGCTAAAACTTGAATAGACCATCCAAATTTTGAAAAAGAATGTTACTATAAGTGTTGTTGAAGAGGCACCAGAGGAAGAAGCTAACAGCTCAAGAACTTAAAGCTCTTCTGAAGCTAGATCAGAAGAAGAAGAAGCAAGTGCGGGAAGTGGAGGAAGAGGAGAGTCTGCTAGTTCTATAGAGCACTGATTGAGCTGAAGATGTTGATTGTGGTTCCATCTGGTTGTTGTCATTTTTTTCTATGTATTTTTTTGGCACATTAGTGCATGACATGCTTTGATTTCATGGGTTGTACTTAACACTAGATCCTAAGTACTTAGTTATATTTAGTATTTATTTCTGTTATTCTCCTACAAATTTGGTTGGTTTCTGGTTTTTGGTTTGGCCAAACTATGGCTAAAAAGGGGGAGAGTATAAGTGTTTCGAGTGATTAGACATTAAGTTGAGGGGGAGCAGTTGTGATTTGTTGCAGTTGTGAACGAATGTGTGTGTTTCCATTATGTGTGTGTTTCCATGCGTGAGAAGATGATGTGAAAAGAATACTAAGGAGGAATTGTGGTTGGGTTCACTGTGATTTACGTGAAGTGAATTGTGTGCTTCTCATGCTAAGAATGTTAATTGTGACAGAAAATCGAAATGTTTATTGTTGATTGTGTATCATTGAAGATACTATGTGAGGAGAAGCTGTTGTGCAGGGGGAGTAAAGTTTTTAACTATCAATTGTGCATCTGTATGTGCTATGTGCAAGGGTGTAAAAAAACTGCATCTTTGAATGTTCCAACTGATGTTGTAACATCTATGTGAATTATCCGCTTCTAACTCTATTTTTTATTGTGATGCTGTTTTTACTATGCTGCTCTGATGTATGCACTTGAATGAAGTTTTAATTGTATGGCCTGCACCCCAAATAATATTTTAGCCAAAATTTTCCATAGGGGGAGTTTGTTGGTTCTATTGGTTGACAACAATTTTCGTAAAATATTCTGCTAAGAAATGTCTTGAAGTTTACTGAAGTAGCAGATGTCCTGACATGTGTAACTGACTAAATAGCATAATTTTTAGGAAGTCAGTTTGTTATTAATTGTGTGCTTCGATTAAGGAAGCTGGTAAAACATCTTCAGCAATATCTTTGGAGTTTTGATATCCTGGTTTCATGGAGAGAATACAGGAAGCGCTAAAGACTTGAGAGTAAAGCAAACCTTGTTGCTGTTACTCTATTTAAAGGGTTGTAATCCTTATTTTGCAGTTTGTCGTTCCAGTTTAGAGAGTTTTAGTTTTTATTTTTGGTTGTTCATTGTTTTGGTTATTAGTTGTTAATTGTGAGCCTCTCTTGTTAGTTACTTGAGAAGGACGTTTTTAAGTTGTTAGTTTTCAATCACCATAAGCTTTGAAGCAAGCGTGATTGTTTGTCTTTGAAAAGTATCTTCAATTTTTAGTTGTTTTTAGTATCACGGGTTGTGGTACTGAGGGAGGAGCGGAGGATTCTCATATATAAGTGTGGTATCTTAGGTAAAGGGTTACTTGGTAGTTTGATTAAGTGAGGAGGTGTAAACAGGAAGGTTTAGCTCTAATTAATACTACTAATAGTAAACTTCATCCCTAGCTTGAAGCCCCTAAACGAGGTTAGTTAGAACCGAACGGGTTAACAACTCTGTTTTTATTGTCTGACCGTTATAGTCTGTTTTATGTAATCAGTTCTAAGTGTATATAAGTGTCGTGATATTACCTCAACATCTTATATTCGATACCAAAATTTTAAATATTAAATTAGATTTGTTAAAATATTATATTATATTAGATTTGATTTAATATTTAAATATAATCTAAATTTTGTAAACCCAAACTCAATTAGGGTTGTATATAAATAGTTAGTATGTGTCATTATTATTTGTACAATCCAATAATACAAATTCTTATTTCCTTCATTATTCTCTCTTTTTCTCCTCACTAAAAGTGCCTCACGCACTAACAGATTGGTATCCATAGCTTCCGATTATTGTTCTTGATCGAGTTTTCAAGAATTTTACGTCAAAGATCGTATTTCTAAGGCAATTGAATCAACTGCTGCAAATATGGCTAGTGATAAGAGCATTCTGAATTCTCTTCCAATGCTTGATGGAAAAAATTAGATACGATGAAAAAATAGATAGTCCTTGTTTGGCTTCCATGAAACCCTAGAGGTGGTTACCGACGGTGTAACACCCCATTTCTACCCAAAGGATTATCTAAAAATTAGAGTTACAAAAATTCTCCAACGAGAAATGGAGTGTCACACATTCAATGTAAAACAACAACAATCAGTCACCTGTAGTACATATACATATCACATAGTTTCAGGTTAAAAATTAACAATCTGTTTAGTCTTCAAAAATAAATAACTTTTATTTCTACGCAGCGGATTCATAAAATTCAACCAAATTATCCTAGCATCATGGCCAATTGAAATTAACTTCAAGATATCTAATTTATAACTTCAAATAATCATAGCATATTTCTCCAATAATAAAAACAAACAAAAAAGTTCCATCAACATAATAAAATCCAACAATAAATAGAACAAGCGTTTATTCCCCCCGAGTGCTACGAATTAGAGGGACAACACCGACTCGGACTAATGAAGGTAGACAACCTTCACTCTAGATTACCCGCACGTTAACCACGAGAGGCAACATCCTAATGTAGGGTGAAATATCTAACAATCTAATAAATCGTATGATAAATAATATATGTTAGAATCATATAAGGTAAATCACCGCTTCAGAAATTATTCACACAACAAACAATTCCACAATTTATTCAATATTCACAGTGACTCAAAATGCAACATGAGATGCAATAACTTATTCAAATGCACATGCATGTGGTACCAATGAGCGTAACTCCCAACGTAAAAATATGTCAATATTCGAGGCATCAACAAGACATAAGCCTTCATCATCATCGTGTTGTCAATCCAGGCCATCGTAAATAGAGCAAAGCTCCCAACGTAATATTTTTGCCAATCCAGGCCAACGTGTTTATGTAATGTATGAGACATCTTAATCCAACTCAACAACAACAACAGAATCATCAATTCATCATCAATTTCATCATAACTTCAACACTAGCTAAAATCCTTCATCGTAATAACAATTCAACAACATCATTCAACATTGGCACGAGGCCTACAACATTATTCAACACATCAATACAAGATAACACAACCAATTTCATCACAACCTGCAATCTTCGCAGTTTACAATAAGTATATAACACACCGAATCAACAAAAATAAGCTACAAACAAACCACGTAATTATTCAGACTATCTCGACTATTTCTGGTTAATTAATTATCGGCTAAAAATTCTATTATTTTATACTCTGCGCTACTATTTATCCAACACACACTATAACTGCTAATTTAATCAACTAAATCCACCACTGCTATTTTAATACTAGCCCTATTATTTTTATTGCCACCAAAATAATACAATTTCTGCCGTTAATTTCCATTCTGCTGTCAACTTAAATTAAAACAGTCTAATTAACCTGCACTACTATTTAATTAACATTGTTACTAAATTATGGTCACTGTACTATATATGTATGTATGTATATATATATATATATATATATATATATATATATATATATATATATATATATATATATATTCATAATATAATTCCATTATATGTGATATAATAATAAAACAGCCAGGTTTTTGTAACAAATAAGCATGCAACATAAGAAAAGGGATGAAACATGATAATAGTTAAGAAAAGTCATGCCATGTCCTTCCAAAAGTTGTGACATTCATCACACAAGGGGTAAAACAAAATGTGATGTTCATCGCATCAAGGGACAAACAAAATTAATGTCCAATACAACTAAGGGTGTCGTTCAGCATCCCTTCATTGCCAATCATGCCTGTCGTTCGGCAGGGCCCTTCCTTGCATCATGCATGTCGTTCGACATGCTTTCTTTCTACATGTGTGTCGTCGACACACTCCCTTTCCGTTGTTTGGTGACCGGTTCCATCCTCGCATACATTTTCGCTCGCAATTTTCCTATACCTCATCCATACTTCCACCGAATAATTATTCAACAGAATTTCATCACACATGACATCAATCGACCACTACTAAATCATAAATTTTTAATGCTAATATGAATTATGCAACCAATTCATGAGCAGTTTCAACACCATAACTTCAAACAATTTCTCACTTAATAGAATAATTGCAAATGCATAGTAATTTCTCCACTATCCTAATTCTCACATACTACTCATAATACAATCTATTAGAAAGTCGAACCCCACCCTTACCTTGGATTGGAGATTTCATAGAGTTTCAATTGAACTTTTGCTTTGGCTTTCGGTTTGTAACCCTTGTTCCTCTTCTTCCAATTCTTTCTCACGCACAACCACTTCTCTTTCTCTTATTTCCTAAAAACCTTCTTCCAACTAACCTAGTTTCTTATTTATATACAATACTTACTAATAATTCTATTTCTTGATTTAATTCCTACACCCCTATTTTACTTCATACTACCACTACAACAAGTCCAACAATAATTATTCTAATATTATCATTTTTATCATTAATAATCAACTAATACTATTATTAATATTAATCTACCAACTATTCCACAATTAAACAACTAAATCAACTAACAACTCGACAACTTAAATCGGAAATAATTCAAAATATTTAATTAACTAATTAATTAAATAACCAAGCGTTATAGACGACGTTCCTGCGTTGGATGCAAATGCAACCGAAGCACATAAAAAAGCTCATAATAAATTCAAGAAGAAAGGTTGCAAGGCTACTTATTGCATTCAGACGATTGTTGATGCTGCTAATTTCGATAGAATCTCGCTTGCTACAATAAAATTATACTTTTATGTGATGAATTATAATGATGTACTGATGTATGATGAGTTTTTGTTACTATGATGATATTGTGTTGTGCTCGTAGAGGTAAAAAGTTGAGACTAAGTCATTGATTGACTTAACCCACATAATAAAATCGCCACTGCACTGTATTGTTTCCAAAGGAATGGGAACCGAGCGAATAAACCCAAATAAAGAAGAGATAAAGGTAAGGGGATTGGTTATGTAAAGGGAATGTATTAGCAGCCTAAACATCTACGGTACTGCGCATGAACCTCTTTGAAAATCTTTGTATTTTGGCTAAAGAGGATAAAGTACAAAATAGATTGTGGAGAAGAGAAAAGAAGTATTTTTTACAATTTGATTTGGTAAAGCTTCTAATGAGGTCTAAGCCTACATACCAATAATATGCAATGTTAAAATCAAGACCCATGTAGTTCCGGTAAGAAAGACCAAAATTTGTGTGTTGGTTAATTTCAAAAGAAAAGGTTTTAAACGTAAAAAGCCAAAATATAAATCATGTATATAATGAAGATATCTCAGAAGAATAATTAGCTGAAACTTACAGACTCCTGCTCACTTGGTGGGAGGAATCTTGCTTAAGAGAAGAGAAATAGAAGAAGACCACGAGTGCTCTATTTCTGAAAAATGAGAAGCATTGCTCAACCATTGAAAATCTGGAAGAAGATGTCATATTTTTAAAGTCAAAACTTATCAATATGATAAAGTATGTACGTATTTTGAATAATGGTTCTAATATGTTTGATGAGATCTTGGAATTTGGGGGAGAAACCCAGAAATATAAAGTCTATAGGGTTCAACTACAGTTCCATGAACAAAAAGGTTAAAGTCTCCATTAAGAAGTTTATCACTCTTAAGAGGAAAAATGAATTCCTGATGAAGAACCGCATGTACTAACATCTTGCTCAACACGTGTACCGTCATAAAAGAAGCAAAAAGAACTTATATAGGAGGTGTCACCATTATGGTAGATATGGTCACATATGACCATTTTGCTATCAACTATTTGGTTATCCTCGGTCTCATGGTTAGTCATGGCTCTACAAAGAAAGAGAAGAAAACCCAAGCAAAGAAGGAATGGAAACCCAAGGAAATGGTAACTTGTCTCATAGATCATACATATTTTGGAGTTTCCTTAAGAGAAGATTAATATTTTGATATTGGATATTCATGGCACATGACTGGTGAAAAGAATTATATTGAAAAATTAAAGCCCTACTCTAATAGTCATGTTACCTTTGGTGATGGATCTAGAGGGTGAATAAAAGGCATAGGAAAACTAGTTAGAACAAGTTTCCCTTGTAATTATGATATGATGCTGGTAGAAGGATTGACTGTAAACATGATAAGTATAAGTCAACTGTGTGATCAAGGTCTAAATGTGAACTTTAACAATTTTGAATGCACTATTTCCAGCAAAATTCAATAGGTGTTAATGAAGGGAACCAGATCCAGAGACAATTGTTACTTGTGGATATCTGAAAACAAAAGTCATCCCTCAACATGTTTGCTATCCAAGGTTGATGATACTAAGCTATGGAACTAGAAACTTGGTCATCTTAACCCTAAGAATATGAGAAAGATCATATCTAAAGATTCCATAAGGGGATTTCCTAAACTCAAGATAAAAGAAGAGAAAATATGTGGTGAATGCCAAGTAGGAAATCATACCAAGATGTCCCACAAGACGCTCCAACATCTTGCTACCACCAAAGTTTTAGAATTACTTTATATGTAACTCATGAGATCTATGTCGATATTCTGGGTGGAAAAGATATGTCTTTGTGTGTTTAGATTATCTCTCAAGGTACACTTAGGTCAGATTAGTTAAATAAAAATGTAATACTTTTGATAAAATCAAAGAGCTATGCCAACATCTCCAAAGAGAAATAGGGGTGGGATAGTGAGGATAATGAGTGACCATAGAAAATAGTTTAAAAACTCTAATATCTTTGAGTTTTGTTCATTTGATTAGGATGATTTCTGGGTGGTTAGGGTAAGTGTACGAGATGTTTTTGCCATTGAAATACGAAGCTTTTTCTGATATGAAACTCTGAAATGGGTTATTTCTGGTGTTTGGAGGTGCATCTCCAAATTTTTTCCTTCCTGATGCACTGATGTCTTTTTTTTAAAATGTTTTTTATAGGAGAATGGATGCAAACAACAACAAATGAGACTCAGCCATGAAACCCTATACAAGTTCGTTGGTCATGAGAGGGAATTTTGGGACGACTAGGCTAGAGGTATACGGGGAGCCATCCTTAGGTCTCAAGATGGAGAAGCGTCAACTTCTAGGAGTAGACTATCACAAGGGTCACCATCCCTTGCCCATGTACACTAGGATGAGGAGCCTTCAATTACACCTGATGGTCTTCCTCCACTTGTAGACCCTTATTTAGGAGGGCATATTGACACGTTATTATTCATATATTTTGGAAACCATGTTGCTATGCATGTCTAGGCCTGAGAGGTATATTTCTTAACTATTCTTATTTTTATATTTTAACTAAATTCAGTTCAATTGCGATTGTTATATTTTCTTTTTAATAGGAACACAAGTGTTTGAAATCCGTTAACCATACCAGAAAGATTCAAAAACTTACTCATCCAAAGCAGGAGTGGTTCCTAAGTGTGCTCAATTACTCCAGTTTTGTCGGTTTGTGTTCCTTCAGGGTACAACATCATCAACCATGGAATGCAGTGGAATTTAGTGCAAGATGCCATAAAGTAACATCATTTTTCCACTTTCACACTAAAGAGATGAATATTACATTAGATAATGTCGCTTGCTCCTATACCTTCCCATCTAAGTGAAGCTACTTGATCATTCTTGGATCATATTCAATGAGGCAGTGGATGTGATAGTGATTTATTTGGGAGATAACCCAATGGAAACCCTGATGCAGTGTGAGAACGCTAGGGGTACACATGCCTAGTTTTATTGGTTGGAGATGTTGTATAAAAAAAACTTGAAGTTCTCTAATGATATTAGTGGCAATGATCTACTGGTTGGATACCACATGGAATATGCATTGAGGTGTTACTTCCTAGTCTTTGTTGACACATCCATGTTTGTGGACAAAACTGTAACTGGTGTGTATGTGTCATACCTCAAGAAATTCATCAACTTGACGACCATTCAAAAGTAGAACTAGGGGGCCACATGCTTGGTATACTTGTACTCCAAGTCGAGTGAAGGTCCTCTTTGAAGGACAAAGAAAATGACAAGCTCTTGCACACTACTAACAATAATTTCCATAGCAACTATTAATTTAAAAAACTTATATTTTAGACTTGTTTCTAACATTTTTTCTTATTCATTTTCAAGGATGTATCATTTCCCACTTTCACCGTATATACGGGTTTGAGTTTGTGCAATTGTATACTGAGGATTACATATATGTTTGGTTATATCGCCCTCACAGATGGAATGCTATTGTGGTACTATTTCGTGTGTATATTGATTGGACTTAGCATGATGACATCGAGGAGATTCCATACACTTCTCACCAGGATACAATTGTGTTCCGACATATTTCATTATACTCTGGATGTATGGCATGCAAGAGTAATATCATGTGCATGCGTGTGCCAGAGTGGTGCATGCAGCAAATTGGGCACATGCAGAGATCATTCCAAGGACCCCATTCAAGGTTTCTCCTGAGAGCATTGTCCGCAGATATCTGGATGACATTTTGGTGGATTTTGAGAGTCATATGGTATCAAAGGAGTATCAGAGGGGGCAAGCCACATCTTAGTGGCATTATGCTGATGGTTACATAACTTGGTTCTATTATGTGTCACATGACACCAGAACTTCGACCTCCACCTACCATGATAACCATGGATGACTATCTGATTGCAACCTAGATGAGATTAGGTCCGTGAGAGAGAGAATGAGATTAGATTAAGATTCAGGAGATTATGCATTTGAATTATGCATTATTTTGGGATGTTTTGTTATTTTTTCTCCATATTTTAAGAGTAATTTTTGTACTATGATTATCTTATTTTTAATTAATATATTACTCTATTCTATGATATTTATGTTTATTAATATTTGAATCAAATAGTGGTTATGTTAATCAAATTAAATTGACTATGGATTAATGTTTTTCCCAAGAAACATACAGGCAAGATTTCAGAGATGCATCTTCAAACTTTTTTTTTATAGAAATGGAATGAATGTTTGATTTACGAAGTAAGAAAGGTAATTTCGAAGAGAGTTAATATCTTTTAACCCCCTACCATATAAGGCCTTCCCGAAAAATCCTAGAATTGCAGGAGTTGAACCCACCTCCTTTCACTCTAGGATGGTAAACCTTACCATTCTGTTTTCTTTTTTCTATTTAATTTTATATGTAACCTTTTTACTATTTAATTTTATTTTTTATTTTTTAAAATATATTTTTAAAATGTATTAATTTAATAAGTTTTAAATATTTAAATATATTATTTATTTAAATATTTAATACTTTTATTTAATAATTTATTTATTTATTATTTATTTAAATAAATTTTTATTTAATAAGTTTTTATTTAATAAATTTATATTATTTATTTAAATATTTAAATGAATTTTAATTTAATATGTTTTAATTATTAATTTACATATTTAAATATGTTTTTATTAATTATTTAAATATTTAAAAATGTTTTTATGAATAGTTAAACTTATTAAACGAATACATTTTAAAAATATATTTTAGTAAATATTAAAATCAAATAGTAAATATTAAAAAATACATTTTAGTGAATATTAAAAATGCAAATAATAAATAATTGAAATGAAAATAGATATTTTTGATAAATAAAAAATAAAATTAAATAGTAAAAAGGTTACAGAAAAATTAGAAAAGATTTTTTTTTTTTTAAATATTAAAAAGATAACATTAATATTTAAATGTTATAACACAATAAAGTAAGCTTATCATGCTATAGGAACTAACAAATTGGTATATATGACAAGAAATAACTTCTACCCTAGTGGTAAGACTTACCTTCCCAAGTGAAAGGAGGTGGGTTTAACTCCCACTTGTCACAAATTTTGAGAATATATCATATTATAACATATCAACTAAAATTTAATATAATATAAAATACTTATGTGGCATTAAAAATAATAAATAAATAAAATATAAAGTCACATAGGCCATTTCAATCAATGAAAAAAAATAAAAAAATATGTTCCACATAAGTTTTTTGAATGATTGGATGTGACGAAGATTTAAAATGAGAGAATCTTTAAATGTTAAGGAATCCATGTGACTTTTTATTTATAGATTTTTTTTCTTTAGAAAAACTCTATATGATTGAAGTAAAAAAGTATTAAACATTTCGGAGATATATATGCAAATTTGCCTAAAATTTTTTTTGTAGTTTTATCTTTGAACTTTTAGAAAAAAAATAAAATTGTTGCATAAGAAGAAGTATATAAAAAAACCCAAAGATATTTTGGAATTTGTAGAGGTGCGTCCCATACGTGTATAAGAAATTGCCTTATTCTTGTGCGTAAAAAACTTGTATCTTAGCCAAATTTGATAAAGTGTACAATCAAACATACAACATGAAGCCCAATTAATATCATTCTTTTATAAAATAATATAGGTAATTTTTCATTACACCATTGCTATATGGGACACGCCTTGAAAATTAGAGAATATTTTTGGGTGAATTTGAAAATACATATGCATATCCGAACGGACCCTTCATAAAATAAGTAGTAAATTAGTTCATATATGTATCTTTAAATTCTTCAAAAACACTCCTGAACGCATTTACTATGTTGTCAAATTCTCATGATTTAACTCAATATTAGAGTCATAATAATTGTATTATCATGTTTTGACCTTGTGTTCATGCATTTCGACATTGATGCGACTAAAGAAAAAACTTTGTTTTTGAAAAATTGATCCTGAATCAAAATTTTCTGTCTCATTTCATCATAAAAACTAGGGATACGGACACCACACTTAAATTCCTAAATTTTATTTTTCTATTTTATTTGATTTTTTTTTGAAAAAATTCGAGAAAATTTGCAGACTACTTTTATTTGATTTTTAGTTGTGTTTTCAAAATTTTATAATTTTATTTTAATCGTTTTGTATTTTTCAATTGTTTTTTCGATAGAAAATTATTGATATTTATATATTTATTGTATTGATGTTGAATAACTATCAGGTGTTTGGATACATCAATACAATATATAATATGTTGTTATATTATTAATTATTAGTCTTTATCAAACCGGATATTGGTCCAGTTTCTGGTTCAACCAATTAAATCGACCGATCCGATCCGGTTTTAGTAACTTGGTTTTAATTAGGTAACGGTACTTTTAGTGCTAATTTATAAATAAATAAAAAAAATTTTAAAATATAAAAATATTTAAAAACTATGTGACATTAATATCCTC
Organism: Vicia sativa; assembly: GCA_021764765.1. Classification (NCBI taxonomy): domain Eukaryota; kingdom Viridiplantae; phylum Streptophyta; class Magnoliopsida; order Fabales; family Fabaceae; genus Vicia; species Vicia sativa. Next base: position 168,818,061 of record CM038794.1, read on the forward strand.
AGGCATTGATGTGGAATTAAATTCTAGAGTACCGAATGTTAAGCCTGATACTATTTATTTAGGTTTTTCAATAAATAAATCAAATATTGATGGTGCCATCTTCGGGTATATTTTGCATATGAGAAATCTAATCACAGTTTGCTACCGCTTTGCCCTTTTGTTCTAGAAACATTCCGAATTCACAACACTGAACTGCTCAACTCACCAAAAAAACGCAGTTTGAGATCATCGTCAACCTCCCGTAACAGCACTATCAAAATCTTTAAGGTAATTGGATTCCAAATTTTCTTACAGTTTATTTTACTATTATAGATTCCTCTTTTCATCTTTGATGGTCTTATAGGTTACCATCATTAACCTAATTTGATTATAACTGTCACATTTTTTTAATTTGAACAAGTTCTGATAAACTGATAATGATTGTAATTTTGCAGTGTTGCATTCAGTCTCTGAGATGGGTGTAGTGAAGGGTGTCATATTGGATGAATCAGTACTCTTGATTGAGGCGATGGCGATGATGATAAAAATGCATCATCACTACAGCCAGGAATTGAATCTCTCATCAAAACACTCTATTTCTCCGGAACGCGTATTGGAGTTGCTTATAGTGTTGATCTTCCCAACTATAAGGTTAGTATTCTGAAAAGAGTAGCTGGTTTATACTCACTTCATTCGATTGTCTTAAATGATCCGGTAAACCAAGTTGTTTTGCCTGAATGGTGTAATGTTGAGAATGAGAGTGTTATTTATGTGGTTTCTAGTAAGAAGAAGTTGTTATTATTACCTAATTTAAGAAGCTATAATTGGTTGGTTGTTGTTCTGAATGTTGGAGGTGAAAGTGAATCCGACACTCCAAATATCGATGATTTAGCGGAGTTGCCATTGACTATTTGTCGGTTAAATAAAAGGTTAACCGGAAGAAATTTATTGACTGTGGGTTATACAATGAAGCCTTCTCGTGTTGAAGATTTTGCAAAGAGGGGTGCATTCCCTTTGTGTCCTACAGAAAATGGTTTAATGTTTGTGCCTCTTATGGCCACGCCTTTAGCGCCTCAGTTAAAGGATATTGACATTGTCCTTCATAAAGCTACCGATGAAATTTTATCCGTTGAAGAGAACGGACTTACTTTTACACAAAACATGCAAGAACTGCAAAGGTATTTGGATCAGAATCAGGATTTATGTGTGGTTGATCCGTTGGTTAATATTTATCCTATATTGGATCGACTAGAAATTCAAAAGGTTTTACTTGGCTTGTTAGAACTGAATACTGAAGGTAGCTGTTTGATAAGAGGGCACGTTTCTGAAGGTTGATAATTTTAGTGAAGTTAATTTTGCGTCTGAATTAAGTATAGCTGGATTGTCTCTTCCATGTATAGTGAAACCTAATGTTGCTTGTGGTGTCAGTGATGCTCATAAGATGGCAATAGTTTTCAGAGTTGAAGATTTTAAGGGGATAAACGCTCCGCTACCAGCTGTTATTCAGGAATATGTGGATCATTCGTCCACTTTATACAAATTTTATGTCTTGGGTGAGAAAGATTTTTATGCTATCAAAAAGTCGATACCAAATGCTGATATTTTGATGAAATCATCTAGCAGTGATGATCTCAAACCTCTAGAGTTTGATAGTTTGAAATCTCTACCAACTGCCGAAAGCTCCGCCATGGCTTCTGGTGCCAGTAACGAATCTATTGATCTTAAGCTGGTTAAGGATGCTGCAAATTGGCTTAGGAAAAGGCTTCGTCTCACAATCTTTGGTTTTGATGTTGTTATTCAGGAAGGAACTCGTGATCATGTAATTGTGGATGTAAACTACCTCCCATCGTTTAAGGAAGTACCTGATGACATCTCTGTCCCTGCCTTCTGGGCGGCCATCAGAAATAAGTTTGACAGTATGGTTTCTAAAAAAGCACAAGCTTGAATAAACATCATGACTTTGATAAGAAATTTTGACAGTGATTGCATCAGGACTTAATTCAACCACCGGATCTTATCAAGCTAAAATTGAGGTTGAATAATTTTAGTGTTTCATGTTTTAAGTTTAAAATACTCAACAATTACTAGTTATTATACAATTCAGTGTAATGTTCTGCTATTTGGTGTTTTATTGCCTTGCATGAAAAATAAATTATGTGAAATTTGTTGAATGCTGGGAGTTAAATCTTTATACATGTGATCAGGTCATAGCCGTCTTTGAGGGTATGCAAGGCGGCAGCCTATTACAATTTTCATAATTAAGCTACGGCAAAAACACATACTCCAAATTTAATTTACAGTTAAATAGGACCCCTTTTTCACAACCTAACTGAAGCTAATTTCTTAGACAGTCTCAAAAGTTTGAATCGAGTCGGGTTTCTGTGAGGTGATGATCTGAGTCTTCAAAATCATTTTATTCCTTTCATTGTAACATATAATTGACATAGAAAATACTTATTTTACCTCCTTTTTCTCTCAAAATCACTTATGCAAACATAGGTCTGAGTCTTCAATTCAAATTGATCTTTCTTAGGATCCATAACCAGGAAAAAAAAACTCACTTCAAGTCATCTATGCCTAAACATCAAACCTAATCTGACTACTGTAAGTGTTAAAATGCATAGAGATGTCTATGAATACACTTGCTAGAGTTGAGGACAAAAAGAACTTGCTTCAGAATCTCCCACAGAAGGGTTGTGTTGGTGCTGCCATGTCTTGCTTCTAGTTAAAATACTAGGACTACTATTGACAAGTGAGACTATTGAACTCCTTCTTTTTCATAAATTTCTCCTTCTTCAACTGGACTGAAACTCACTCGTTTCTGAAAATTCAAATTCAACCTATAACATTAGCTTAATTTCACATTACTTAATAACATTATTCTATATGATTTGAAGTTAACTCATTCTTACATTTGACTAATGCTTATGCCTTTTACTCCACCACATATGAATGAGGTAAGAATACGGCACGAGGCATGTTACCATGTTAGATAGCTTAGCAAGAAATGTAATAAATAACATAAAAAATCTAAGATATGAGAAAATATTCATCTACGTTATTTAAAATTTGCAATAAAAATTTATTTCCTTAACTTTCTCCTTGGCATCAGCAAGATAAGGTTGATGGCAACCCATGTTATAAGTGAAATAAATATTCATAATCTGTCCCAGTTATGCTTTCATTCCCCTCTTCTGTATATAAAATGGTTGCCAGAATTTTCAGTTATTTAGTTTGAAAATGTCAATACTTTGACATGAATTTTCGGTTATTGAGTTTGAAAATGTCAATACTTTGACATGAATTTTCGGTTATTGAGTTTGAAAATGTCAATACTTTGACATTTAAATTTGATCTTATTGTTAAGTTATTATTCAATATCATCTTATGGTCAGCTAAAAAGAAAATTGTTAGATCCAGAATTTTTTTGCTGATTCATCATTCCATATATTATTATATATATACTCTTCCCACGTAGCTTTTTCTAATTATAAAGTCATACTTTTTAAATTTAAATGGTGTCTAATGGTTGTCTATTAACTAAAATTCATGAGTTACACTATTTCACGTGAATTTTATAAAACTCGTAACTTTTTAATAAGTAGAGAGAGATGTGTTGAACTAACTAGCATATTAATTTTTTGACAGCATCTAACTAATATGAATTTTATTAATTCCAATCCATGATATAAGTGATTAATTTAAAAGTCATAATTCAAATCCATGATATAAGTAATTAATTTAAAAGTCATTACATAAGTAAATTCTTTGGTTTTCAAATACATTAGTTTAAAGGTCATTTACATAAGTAAAATCTTTGGTTTCAAATACATTAGATAAGTAAATTCTACGGTATTCAAAGTATCGGTATTTTATAGTGTAAATAAATTTAAAATTTGAATTTCTTTTAAAATAAAACAATATTAAAATATAATATAATATTGAATTATCATTATTTTACCGATTGAATGTATCACTATTCACTACTCAATTAAATTCAAGGATATTAAGGTATTGACCTATATTTTATGTCAAAATATAATACTGAAAATACTATCATAATATATTTTGGTGAGAAAGTAGATTAAGAAACTCAGTATTTAATTCAATATTATATTTATTTTTAAATTAATTAAAAATTTATAATTATTTATATATAAAACCTCTGAATTGCTTAAGTTTTATTTATTTATTTATTAATACAACAAGCCACATGCAAGTTGTAAAAAAAATCCCACATTCACATGCAAAATCCAAACAATTCACAAATTTTCAAAAATCGAGAATGCAATTGAAAACATAAAAAAAAAAAATCAACAAAATAATAACAGATGAAAATTGAAAAAAAAAACACATACCCTGCGTGACCTTTGATTATGAACCTCAAACTTTGCTTCATTGACTCCACCACCATCCTCCACGGCAGCATTATTCCCCATATACAAACTCAAAATCTTCTCCGCCACCTCCGTCCCGTCCCCACTCTCCTCCATCAACCTATCCAACTGCGCCTTCGGCATCCTCATTTTCACCCGAGTCGACCCGTCCCTCACCAAACTAGACCGCTTCACCAACGACACATCCGAAACGCTGCGTTTCGACAGCATCAAAAAATCGAGCCTCTCCATAGCATTCATGCCACGTAAGCCAGTAGATCGCGCCCTCCTCGGCAACGGCTCGGGCTGAAGCTTGGGTAATTCAACTAAGAAGTAAATTTTCTTGGGCTTCAGTTCTTGGTAGGGCTCATGGCTTGGCCCGAAGCCCTAACTGTTTAACGGCTTGTGAGTCGAGAAGAGCGTGACCGGGGTAGTGTTTAACGACGTCGTTTGCTTGTGCGGGAGTTTTTAGCTTGAAGGTTTCTCCGTTCATTTTCATTACTTTTGCCTTTTTGTTTCTTCTTATCATAACGTTTCCATCTCTCTACAGTTTTCTTTTCTTTGATATTTTCAATTTTGATTGGTTGTGTTTCTATCTTTGTAGACTATAGACTAAGGTTATAATATTAATAGGAGGGATAATAGTAATAATAACACATAATTGATATATTCAATAATATTGCCGTCACGGGATACGTTATTTAGTAAGTGACAAGCAAATAGTGTGTGAATTAGTGGAAATTCGGAAGAAATTTCATATAAATTAAGAAAGTATCTATGGCTTTATTTAATAGTAGTGTGAAACTACATATTATAGCAAATTAAAGTGTTACAGGTATTATCTATGACTTTATATCAGTTTGATGGTTGTTAATATAACTGCTGCAATTACATTTTTAGTCTTTGATGTTATGTAAAAATTAACAAATAACAGTTGATAATAAATGTGTTTATATAGCTAATAATAATAATTAATTTGAGATTTTTTGGTTGAAGAAACTAAACTAATATATTAAATATCAAAAGTCATTAAATATTAGAAAATATATATATATATATATATATATATATATATATATATATATATATATATAAAAATATATATATATATATATATATATATATATAAGATTTAACCTCAATTCGTAATCGAAAGAAATTGATTGGACGTAAGATTTCAACTACCGAAGGTTGAATTTTAACCTTTCACGATAGAAATTAACGAATAATTACTGTTCTTAAAAATCAGTTGATTCCGCACTTGCCAAATGCTCCACACAACTGCTCCCCAAATAATGTGAAAGGTGTTATTGTCTTATTTTGACCAACTACCCAATTCCACAAAGTGATCATGATACTCCCTAAGATGGTCTAAAAGTCGATAAAACCTAACCAATCGACATCATCGACTAAATTTTACCATAAAAACCTCACCGAATAAAAATATGATCCTTGTCCTTATACTGCCCACACTCTATTATATAGTTCTACTCCTCAGCATAATAATCCGTCGCCTAAACAAATTATCCTTTGTCGGCAACCTATTTTGATATAATCGCCAAACAAAAAGATTAACCTTTAATGACACCACTTTAAACCACCAAGCACGAGAATCGTCGATTGTTGGTATCCGACTTCACAAAAATGATATGCACTGCTAACATTATACCGGTTTAAAGAATGAAGTCTCCACATCTAAGTATCATCAATAAAGGTCCGCAAAACAAAAGAATCCAACAACCGAATACACCCCAATCAACTATTCCTCCCACATAAACAACCTCTTATGCCAACTCAAGCCTCTCGACGACCCTCCACCCTAAAACAAACATATTTGCTACAGTAGCACCCTTATTCTCTCGATAACTCATAAAACCTTTGAAATCTAGTCATTAACAACCCTTTCTCCAACCAAGGATCCCTCCGTATTAGGAGTTTACCATTGCTACCGATCTCTATGTTATTGATCAAGAACCTTTTCCATCATCCCACTCAATTTCTTGATATTATTTACGCCCGCCACCAAACAAACATTCCTTCTATCCCAAAACCTCAATGGCCCTTCCTCCATAGTGTTTGGCTAAAATCCCACACCAAAGACTTTCTCTCCTCCAACACCCTCCAACACCATTTCCCAAAAGTGCGTCATTAAACTCCCTCAACCTTCCTTACCAAACCACCATTCTTCTTACTTATAAATAATATCCCAATCAATCCACGTTATTTTCTCATTACCTTACCTACCTCCCTAAAATGCATTAAATAAAGATTCAAGGGAAGAAATGATATTCTGGGAGTCTCAAGAAAGAAAGGAAATAAATAGAGAAGACATAATGACTTCAATGTAACCAAACGACCCCAAAGAAAGATTACAATATTTCCACCATGATAACCCGCTTTTATGCCATCCAACAATGGAAACCAAAATTGAGCTTACAGATTTCCCAATAAACAACCCCAAATACACAAACGGAATAACCTCGCTTACAATTTGACACCATGGCTGCCTCCGTCAACAAGGATCGAAATGTTCACACCCTAACATGCTCTTATTAAAGTTAACTTTAAGCCCGACTTGGACCCCATCAACAAAAGTGTCATCCAAAACTATAAACGAGTAATTGGCAACTCATCGCCAATTCACACTTTATACCATGTGAACATGTTATTCTCAACAACAACGTTCATCAAAATATTGAATCTCTCTGTCGCGAATAAAATAAGAAAATGTGATAACGAGCCACCCTAATGGAAACCTCTCTTCAACCTTGTTCATACATAAAATCCATTATCCGAGGTATGACTTCACCCTGACTACTTAGTCCAGGTTTGGGCCGATGACTAAGTCGGTAAATAAGAGGTTCCCACCGGGCTGACACCCCGGCTCGAGGAGGTTACGTCTAGATCTGCTCCAGGAGGTTACGTCCAGGTCGGCCCATTAAAGTCATGACAGCCGCTTTAAGCCTGACGACGCGCGTTACACTATCCTTCATCATTAGTGACAGTGGAGGTTACAGATAGTTATGGCAGCTCACTCATGATTGATGAAGAGACATGTCACTTACAGGAAACAATTAAGGAGGACCTTGTACTTGTATATAAAGGTTCCCGAGGAGGATAAGACTTAGCTTGGAGCACAAGAAATCTAACTCAGAGCTCGAATCCCTAAACATATTCATATAATTATTCTATCAAGAACATTTGACACCCACCGTGGAACCTCGATAAAACATTCTCAGGCCACCACATTACAATTACAAGAAAAACAATGTCTACGATACCTCCAAGAACTAATCCGCCATATTTGGCGCAACTCCCTATGATTGATGATTTACATAAACACAATGATATCCTACAAGACAGCCTAAGCTCTTCAACAAAGGAGTCTTGAGTAAATCCGAGGAGCGTGAGGTGGATCTCGAGCCTCAACCTCTATCTCAAGCCACCTAGGATGACCATGTCCCAGAACTCAAGCCTCTCGCGACATATGAAGGCAAGATCGATCCTCGTGAACATATCATTTATGTCAACAACATCATGGCCTTGTTAGCCGATTCTTTGAAATGCAAGTTGATGACCGCACTTTCAGAATCTGCATTAAGGTGGTACATGGCCTACCCCGATTCTCCGTGATCAATATCGGATTTCAACAAAAAGATAGTCCAACAATTTAAATTGCCACCCAAGGTGGCGAATACATCACTTTTCGGCGTGAGGCAGCTGCCGGCAGAGTCATTGAGGGATTTCATGGCTCGTTTTAATGAAGAAACCACAAAAGTTTCTCATCCCAACCATAAATCTTTGTGTCAGCATTCCAACGGACTCGAACCGAAATTAACGAGTCTCGCTCAAGCCGACTAAAAGGATGAGATCATCACCCGAAGAATTCTATGAAGTGAGGAAAACAATATGGAGAAAAGAGATCGAGATGCTAAAGAGAAAGGAAAGAGTCGAGACGAAGGTACAAGACAAAAGACCCGGCCCTGGACAATCCACCTCAAAGGGAGCGCCACGGAAATATGCCTCAACATCCATCTCGTCGCCGATTAAGGACGATGAGACCTTTACTCTCTAAATGCAAGCAGGAGGATATCTGAAAGGATGTGAATCATCTGAATTTATTTATCGCTCCATGAAGACCTCGGTTGGTGAATGTCGTGATGGAAAGAATACAGAGGCGTGTAAACATGTCTCGCACTTAGTTGATTCTTTTATATTTAAAACTTGTCTCTGAATATAGAAAATTAAAATAATTTTGTTACAAAATTCTTTATTACATTAATTTATTATGCTTTAAAATTAAGTTACTTACAGAGAGATGGCTAAAATGTCACCCCTAATAAATATGTGGAGCCAAGCCAAACTTTTATGTCCCATTCAATTGAAAAATAGAAAAAGAAAGAGATGTGGTTTCCATCTGTCTATTCTTTTCATATCAGATTTGTCTAGATCTATAAAAAACACTTCTTGTTCTAACATCTGATAAAAACTATTTACCGAGGGTAGATTATTAAGGATTTTTAAGCAAACCAAAGTATTCTAGATACAATGATTCATTATGATTTTTCAACAATATTTTTCAACGTATGTATGGAGTGATTATAATTATAAAAAGAAAATACGTATATATACTTCTAGAGTTCTAAAACTACGCATGCTGCATGGCTTTTAACATGTTAGGCAACTTTTGAAGGGAAGAAATGGCCATTTAGAAAGTCTCTTTATATTTTCTTCCATTATTTACTTTTTTATGCTTTGAAGTTTGAAATGATATGTGTCTATTTCAGTGTCATATTCAGATCCAAAGAGATTTTTTTGGAACCTTGTATTAAATTCTTCACAATATGGACTTTTTCCAGATCTACTAGTATTCTGTTTTTTTGTTTTCATTTTTTTTTCTTCTTTCTGTCGGCACATATTACGTATCAAAATGTAATATTTATCACTATATAATTAATTTTGGGAAATCAACTATTTTATTTTTAATTAATTAATTAATCATTTTTGTGTGTGTATGATTTTTAATATGAAATTTGTTTATGATATCATAAATCTTGTGTTTTGTTAACAAAAACATATTTTTAACTAAATAAAATAAAATATATAGCTACAGTTACTAGAAAAGCTAACATGAAAACCGTTGAAGCATAGCAAACCTAATTTGGTACCAAGTCCTCTCAAAATCCAAGTCTAGGAACATATCTGATGCAATCTCACCAAACAACGACTCAAATGTCTTCTTAATTTATGTAAAATACCAAAAGCAACTTAAAATTTGAGAAGTAGAGAGTAATATTGACCTAACAAATATTTTAATGGTTGGCACTATTGTTCCAAAACCTTTATTATGAAGATTTTTCCTCTAATAATTTTTTATGAATTGATGTAAATTAAGTCACTCAATCCTTTTTTTTTTTTAATTGTCACCTTTTAATTTTGTATTCATATAAAAAATAATTTATAAATTTTTATTATTTTAAATATAGTTATTTAGCTCTTTTATAATAATTATTTTTCATCTTATTTTATTTTTCACCATTATAATTAATTTAAAAATTAATATTACTATTAGATTTAATATTAAAAACAATAATTAAATAAAATACTTTTTATATAAATGCAATGATTAAAAAGGAAGTTAGGAAGTAATTAAAAAAGAAATTGAA
>CM038794.1:168828181-168860849 GCA_021764765.1 Vicia sativa
AGATACGCTGGTGTATGTAGGGTGGAATAACAATAAGCTAGGAAGTACATAACTATCTTAATGATGAGGAGTAGTCGTTTTCTTTTGTTTTACCTCTTTAGTTTCCGGTGTTTTGATTGATATCGGATCCATTGATCGCTCGATGTATCGAAGCTTTTTGATCTTAATAAAGTTTATTATTTTCACAAAAAATATCAGTAACCATCTAAACCTCGAATGATCAAAAGTTTTTATTACACTTTCAACTTAGTTAATTATAATGGAAAATAAGGTCGACGGCCTTAAACTTATAATTCTTTACCTTTTCCTTTTTCTTTCTTTTCTTCTTTTTATTTATGACTTCTTCTTTATTTTCCTTGATACTTTGATATAATGATAATGATAATTTTATACATACACCGAGTAGATAACTTATCATGTTGAAATTATAGCAAGAAATTGTATAATTTTTAGAACCCTTATTAAAAATTGAAAAATATCTTTTCCCCGTCCCTTAACTTTACCTTGGGATCCATTTTGGTCCCTTAATTTTTAAAAATGTTCAAGTAGTATCCCTCATCTATTAAATTGTGTCACAAAGTTTTCTCATTTCATGCAAACAACCGCATTATGAATGCTCGCATGCTAGATGACTGAGATGTTGAGCCATCTTTTTAAATTGTTCGAGCTTCATCTACTTTGCATCTAAAAGTCAAATTAGGTTGTTTTTTTTTCTTCTCAAATCGATCTCCATTTAGAAAATGGGCGGTAGGCTCGACAGCCATGAAGTAAGGGTGTGTCTGAGTAGTCATGAAACTCGTGTTGTTCATCCTCCATGTTATAGAAAAGCCAGAATATTTGAACCCATGGGCAGCATTGAGCTCGAATCTTCCATGGAAACCAGAAGCCATTATGGAGACAAATTATTCTTCGCAGGGCAACGATGACCAAGAGTTATGGAAAATTTTTTTTGGTTTTGCTCTCATTTTAAGCTTTCCCTACATGTTGCATATCATATGTACATCCTTCCAAATAGGGTTTTTTATCATCTATGTGAATTCAACTTCACCATTATATGTTTTGCATGATCTCAAAACTAGGAAAACTTAGCATTTTTGCATATTGGACGATATCTATTAGTTTATGTGGCACCCTATGCATTTAGAGATCTAGAATCATTTGAAAACATAGTCAAGACTATCCAAGTCTTAAAAAATCATTGTTTGCACTACATATGCTTCTACATGTCAACTTATACACCTTCAGACAAAATTTCCGTGTATCGTCCCAACAGCGCTTTCTTTGGCTCGCCGCCGACTCATAAATCATTCAAGTCCGGTTCATATTGAAAATTAATACTATGAGCTACATACAAGTTACAAGCATGCTCATATCGCCATGGTCAAATTTATATTTTCTTTTTATTCGTAATTTATATCTTTGCCGCAATACTTCCATAACTATAAATATCATTCATACATCATTTCAACTTGATGCATATTCTTAAAATTTTCTGTACAATCGCTCTTCACCAACCTCTAACCCATGCATATCACCAACAAATCATCATAATAATATTTTTGGGGTGCCATCTGACGAGGTTTGAAAACTAATTAGTTTCTCGTGTAGCCGAGAATATCGGGTCGAGATTTGTAGGGTTATTCCTCGTAAAACTACTATTTGTCCTCCTAGATCATTGGTTGATTTGGGGGTTTTCGTGCAAGATGTTCAAGATAAGATTGCAGCCCAATGAAAGCCTTTAAAGACAAAGAACACAAAATATCATTTGGAGATGAATAATGCAAAGGAAGTATACAGAACATAGAATCAATTGAAGTATTGGTTGCAATAAAAGAGATCGACGGGCCGAAAGCCACGAGATAAAGCACACAAAGGAGTAGAAAGATCCAAATAGTAAATTTATAACTATTGTGTCTTGGTATCGTTAAAGATCAAAAAAGAGAATGGGTTGAATAAACATCAAGCTGTTAGGGTTTGTAGGGTTGCTCTTGAACACTTCTCTTGTAATCATACTTTCTTCAAAGTAAGAAAGTATCCTAATCCCATAATGGAATTGAGTACACACGTACCCATACGCGAGGACGAAAGTGGTGAACTGTGTAAACAAATCCTTGGGTCTCTCTCTATTATCTCGTTACCCGCTTTTCTTTTCATTGTGTAATTTGTCGAATAACATTGTTTAATCGTTTGATTTGTAAGAATTATTATGCAACTGTTTTGTTTAAAGTGGTGTGTTGATTAGCATATAATCACTTTGATTAGAAGCGGTTTTTATATCAATACAACTCAAAGAAAAATTCTGAAAAGTCGAACACACACCAAATGTTTGACAAATTGCAAATGTTCTATATCTTACTCATTTACACCCATTCAATTTGTTAATATATTTGATCGATCAATTCGTATAAAATTTCTCTTTGATTATTAAATTTTAAATTTCTTTGTTGATTAGCTTATAATCACTTTGATTGTTATTTCTTTTTCATATCAACAAGCTCAAAGAAAATTCTGAAAAATTGATTGCACGCCACATGTTCGATAAATTATAAGTTATGTTTTTAATATAATTTCATTGGAAATAGGAAACCGTTATGTTTGATATTAAACTATTAATTGAGATATTATAATATTGATTGATTTTATCATTATCCTAATTTCAAATGGCTTATGCATATCTGATTCCAATAACTAGGTTCGTTTAGACATCAAGCTTGATCTAGGCCAAAACATGAAATACCCTAATTTTCTACAACCATCGAGCCGAAACATGGAGCATTCAATTTTCACAACCATCGAATGAAATAATTTAAAACCCTCAAGATTTCTACCACTATCAGAATGTATACATGACAAATGCCTAACATGTACTTAAAGGCACTTTCAAACCTTCAATTTGCCTTTAGTTTTACCTTCAAACGCGCATGCAAAATGATGAACTTCCCTTTGACACTACAAACACGACAATCTGTGCCATCGCACTTATTTTTTATTTGCTTACAACTCAGAAATAAAATGATTCAACCATTCATTTCGTAGATAATGTGAGGGATAGAATAATCAGATTTTAATATAAAAACACTCGTTAAATAGATTTTATCCTAATGTTATCTTATTTGTAGTCTCCCCACCTTCACATGCATAGTTTTTTGGATGTATTACAAAACTGGAAAGAATGTTCTTCTACCTTGAAAAAAACTTTTTTTTTCTAGCTTTTGCAATACATCTCAAACAATGGTGTTGATTTTGTTGTTGTTGTTGAAGGTTTTGAACAACCTTCCAATGTTATAAATCGAAGATAAAAAATATGATTTTCTATGGTTGAAAACATTGAGAAATTTATTCCTTAAAGTTCTTACTGATGGATTAGAAGTGCAGAAAAAATTTTTTCCAATTTTTTGAATAAACTCCTTATTAGATTGCATTCAAAGCACACACATTATATATGCTAGTGAAAGTAGTGATAATGATAGTATCAACAATAAATCTTGGATGCAAAGTTCTGACATTCAAGCATCAACACCATTATGATGAATTCCAAGTGCAGAAAAACCATTGAAGAGATTTATTGTAAAAAAATTATTTTAATTTTCTGTGTAGACAATGTACTATTAAAAAAAGAAGGGTTAAATACATTTTACCCTGCCATATGGGCTTGTTCCAAGACCTTAACAAATAAAGATTCCAACACCAAAGACCCTGATGCATTTATTATATCTATTTACATTTTGCATTTATTATATCTATTTACATTTTCTTAAATTATATTCATGCATATTTTTTATGAATTAATTTTTTAAATTATAATAATTTGTCTTTTGGGCCTTAGCCCATTGCTGTTGCAATAATAGCCCAGCCACTCAATATGCTTTCAATTCAATAACTTTTGTGTGTGTTGGATTTATAAACACTCAATTTTTATTTGTAAAAAACAATGTGGGTGTTATTTTGAAATACCAGTATGTCATAAATGGTTCACACCTTCAAACCTTCAAAATGCTACCTCTGGCAAACTTTGATAGTTCATTCATAGCAGGTTCACGTCACGTCAGTAACAACCTCATCCTTAGACATAACCGTCTCACCAATTCCAATTCCTCTGATAGGTTTCTTCCCTCCCCCGTCGCCACTCCTAATTCCTCAGCGATGAAGTATTCCAAGGATTAGGCACTGCATCTCTTAATGCTGACAAACACGACATTTCAAAACTCGATTTGCCTTCACAACTTGTTGATTCACTCAGTGACCGTGGGATTACTCAACTTTTTCCTATTCAGGCACGTCAGTGAAACCTAGCATGCTAATTTGGTTGATATTTTTCTCCTACTGATTTTCCGATATTATTTGTTGTGTAATTTGAGAGCGTGTTAGAGCCTGCACTACAAGGTAGAGATATCATTGCTAGAGCCAAGAATGGAACAAGGAAAACATTGGCTATTGGAATTCCTATTATTAATGGCCTCCTTGGCGATTCATGAGATTCGGTTATAGCAGGTAATCCTCATTCTTTCATTATGAAACCAAGTTGGAAATTACTTTATACACACAAGCAACTGAACCATCACAACTTCTTCTCCAAAGGAACAAGATAAGAACTGGTCAAGTGTTACTTCTCAACTTTATGTATGTTGTTCGAAATTTGGTGTAAAAATGTCTGAATTTGATGTGGGACTCTACCCTTCTTCACTACACTACAACACCACCTTCATGCATAATAATACAACACTCGAAGTTGATTAGAATTAAAGGCCAAACCAATCTATCAGCAACGCTTTTGTCAGTTGGTAACCACACCACAATTGGTTTAACACCAATTTCGTGCAATGCTTCTTTGACAGAGCTGCTTAATCCATCGTACACGCCGCATAATATTGAAGCAACGTTAGTGCATAACTCCTTCTTGTCATTTGAATACTTTTCTTTGAAGCAATATACACAGAGCTTCTTTGAAGCTTTTTTATGCTGCAAATTTTTGAACAGAAAAACTGATGCTTCGTTGAAGCAACTTCCACCCACCGTCGAGAGGAAGCCGATAATGATGATTCACTGGAAAATGTGAATAACTGCGTGCATATAGATTTCCACCCAAAGTTCCTTGCATCAATGAATATCTTCTCCTATCAACCTGATATTAAATATTAAATAGCAACATATAATGTAGTAACAATGACATGTATAGATCAAAGGATAATAGCTGGTTTGGTTCTGGTGGTTATGGATGAAGATACCTTCTTTGCAAAACTTAGAGTCCCACATCGATTATAATAGAGAGAGTATCAATGTTTATATAGAAAACTTCTTTATGACTTAATGAATTAAATATTGACTTACACTAAAGAGGCCAACGGGTTAAAGTCATGCCATGACTCATTAAGCCCAAATGTTTCCACGTGACATGTAAAAATTATATTAAAAATTAACAAAAATGCATGAGGGTCTTTGTTTTAAGCCCAAATGTTTCCAATTTAATTTATTGAATCACGTAAGCCAAATTTTAGAATCTTTTGGTCAGACATGGAGGGTAAAGGTATTTGTTTCAAATGTTCCCAAATTAATTTGTCTTATTAAAAAGTAAATGAAATTATTAATTACTATATATTCTATAAAATAATTATATGATAAAATAATAATAAAAATAAATCTTTTCCACGCGACATAAAATTATATTAAAAATAAAATTTATGGACTTCCAATGTAAGCCAAATTTTAGAATCTTGAAAAACGACGAGGTCTTTTACGTTGCATATTATGATGTAAAGGTATTAGTTCTCAATGCTCAAATTAATTTGTCTTATTAAAAAAGAAACAAAATTATTAATTACTATATATTCTATAAAATAATTATAAGATAAAAATTTATTTGACTTCCACGAAGCCAAATTCTTGAATTCAAAAATGCATTTGCGGTTCTACAAGGTATAAGCAAGAGGGTAAAAATAGACGTTCTGTAAAATGCAAATGTTTCAAATTAATTTGTTCTTATTAAAAAAGTAAACAAAAAATTATTAATTATATATTCTCATAAAATAATTATATATTAAAATAATTTATTGACTTCCACGAAGCCATATTCTTAGAATCTTAAAAATGCATACGATAGAGCAGTAAAAAGATTTAGTTCTAAATGTTTCAAATTAATTTGTCTTATTAAAAAAAGTAAACAAAAATTATCAATTATTATATATTCTATAAAATAATTATATGACAAAAATTTATCGGACTTCCACGTGCCAAATTCTTAGAATCTTAGAAAATGCATGAGGGTCTTCATGCTGTATATGCAGTGAGCCAAAAAGGTATTTAAGCCCAAATGTTTCAAATTAATTTGTCTTATTAAAAAGTAAACAAAAATTATTAATTATTATATATTCTATAAAATAATTATATGATAAAAAATTTATTGGACTTCAATGTGAAGCCCAAATTCTAGAATCTAAAAAAATGCACGAGGGTCTTTGTCAGTATACGATGAGTAGGAAAAGGTATTTGCCCAAATGTTTCCAAATTAATTTGTCTTATTAAAAAGTAAACAAAAATTATTAATTACTATATTCTATAAAATAATTATATGATAAAATAATAATAAAAATAAATCTTTTCCACTTGACATGTAAAAATTATATTAAAATAAAAATTTATTGACTTCCACGTAAGCCAAATTCTAGAATCTTAAAAAATGTACGAGGGTCTTTGGCGCTATATAATGTAGGGTAAGGTATTTAAGCTCAAATGTTTCCAAATTAATTTGTCTTATTAAAAAGTAAACAAAATTATTAATTACTATATATTCTATAAAATAATTATATGATAAAATAATTTATTGACTTCCACGTAAAGCCAAATTCTTAGAATCTTAGAAAAATGCATATGATGAGGGTAAAAGGTATTTAAGCCCAAATGTTTCCAAATTAATTTGTCTTATTAAAAAGTAAACAAAAATTATCAATTACTATATTCTATAAAATAATTATATGATAAAAATTTATTGGACTCCACGAAGCCAAATTCTTAGAATCTAGAAAATGCACGAGGGTCTGCTGTATACTTACGAGGGTAAAAGGTATTTAAGCCCAAATGTTTCCAAATTAATTTGTCTATTAAAAAAGTAAACAAAAATTATTAATTACATATATATTCTATAAAATAATTATATGATAAAATAATAATAAAAATAAAGCTTTTCCACGCGGACATATAAATATTATATTAAAAATAAAAAAATTTATTGGACATCCACCGAAGTTCTCCAAATTTAGAATCTAGAAAATGTACGAGGGTTCATGGTCAAGAAGGATGTAGGTAAAGGTATTAGTTCAAATGTTTCCAAATTAATTTTGTTTATTAAAAAGTAAACAAAAATTATTAATTACTATATATTCTATAAAAATAATTATAAGATAAAAAATTTATTGACCTAATGTGAAGCCAAATTCTTAGAATCTAAAAAAAAATGCATGAGGGTCTCTGGCGTATATGATGTAGGGTAAAAGGTATTTAAGCCTAAATGTTTTAAATTAATTTGTCTTATTAAAAAAGTAAACAAAAAATTATTACTATATATTCTATAAAATAATTATATGATAAATAATATTGGACTTCAATTGAAGCCATATTCTTAATCTTCAAAAATGCATATGACAGGGTAGAAGCTTATTTAAGCCCAAATGTTTTGTAAATTAATTTGTCTTATTAAAAAGTAAACAAAAATTATCAATTACTATATAGATTCTGTAAAATAATTATATGATAAAAATTTATTGGACTTCCACGAAGCCAAATTTAGAATCTTAGAAAAAATGCATGAGGTCTTTGGCCAGTATATGCCGTGAGCGTAAAAGGTATTTAAGCCCAAATGTTTCCAAATTTAATTTGTTAAAAAAAGTAAACAAAAATTATTAATTACTATATATTCTATAAAATAATTATATATAAAAATTTATTGGACTTCACGTGAAGCCAAATTTTAGAATCTTAGAAAAAATGCAATGAAATTCATGCTATATGACAGGGAAAAGGTATTTAAGCCCAAATGTTTCCAAATTAATTTGTCTTATTAAAAAGTAAACAAAATTATTAATTACTATATATTCTATAAAATAATTATATGATAAAATAATAATAAAAATAAATCTTTTCACGTGACATGTAAAATTATATTAAAAACAAAAATTTATTGGACTCCACGTAAGCCAAATTCTTAGAATCTTAAAAAAAATGACGAGGTCTTTCGCTGTGATATATGAGGTAAAAGGTATTTAAGCCCAAATGTTTCCAAATTAATTTGTCTTATTAAAAAGTAAACAAAATTATCAATTACTATATATTCTATAAAATAATTATATGATAAAAAATTTATGGATCTCCACGTAAGCCAAATTTTAGAATCTTAGAAAAAATGCATGAGGTCTTTGGCTACAATAATAGGGTAAAAGGCTTAAGCCCAAATGTTTCCAAATTAATTTGTCTTATTAAAAAGTAAACAAAAATTAATAATTACTACATATTCTATAAAATAATTATATGATAAAATAATAATAAAATAAAAGCTTTTCCACGTGACATGTAAAAATTATATTAAAAATAAAAATTATTGACTTAATGTAAGCCAAATTCTTAGAATCTTAGAAGAAAATGCATGAGGGTCTTGCTTGCATATGATGTAAAGTAAAAAGGTATTTAAGCCCAAATGTTTCCAAATTTAATTTGTCTTATTAAAAAGTAAACAAAATTATTAATTACTATATATATATTCTATAAAATAATTATATGATAAAATAATAATAAAAATAAAGCTTTTCCACGTGACATGTAAAAATTATATTAAAAATAAAAATTTATCGACTTCCACGTAGCCAAATTCTTAGAATCTTAGAAAAAATGCATGAGGGTCTTGTGCTGGGTATGACAGAGGGTAAAAGGTATTTAAGCAAATGTTTCCAAATTAATTTGTCTAATTAAAAAGTAAACAAAATTATTAATTACTATATATTCTATAAAATAATTATATGATAAAATAATAATAAAAATAAAGCTTTTCCACGTGACATGTAAAAATTATATTAAAAATAAAAAATTATTGGACTTCATCGTGAAGCCAAATTTTAGAATCTAAGAAAAAATGCATGAGGGTCTTTGAAGGTATGGCACAAGAGGGTAAAAGGTATTTAAGCCCAAATGTTTCCAAATTAATTTGTCTTATTAAAAAAGTAAACAAAAATTATTAATTACTATATATTCTATAAAATAATTATATGATAAAATAATAATAAAAAATAAAGCTTTTCCACGTGACATGTAAATATTATATTAAAAATAAAAAAAATTTATTGGACATCCACGTAAGCCAAATTCTTAGAATCTTAGAAAAAAATGAGGGCCTTGGCTGCAAGATACGTAGGTAGAAAGGTATTTAAGCCCAAATCGTTTCCAAATTAATTGGTTTTATTAAAAAGTAAACAAAATTATTAATTACTATATATTCTATAAAATAATTATATGATAAAATAATAATAAAAAATAAAGCTTTTCCACGACATGTAAAAATTATATTATAAAAAAAATTTATTGACTTCCACGTAAGCCAAATTCTAGAATCTTAGAAAAAATGCATGAGGGTCTTTTGTTATGATGTAGGGTAAAAGGTATTTAAGCCCAAATGTTCCCAAATTAATTTGTCTTATTAAAAAGTAAACAAAAATTATTAATTACTATATATTCTATAAAATAATTATATGATAAAATAATATTAAAAATAAATCTTTTCACGTGACATGTAAAATTATATTAAAAATAAAAATTTATTGACACTAATGCCAAATTCTTAGAATCTTAGAAAAAATGCATGAGGGTCTTTATGCTGTATATGACAGAGGGTAAAAAGGTATTAAAGCCCAAATTCTAAATTAATCTTATTAAAAAGTAAACAAAAATTATTAATTACTATATATTCTATAAAATAATTATATGATAAAATAATAATAAAATAAACTTTTCCATGACATGTAAAAAATTATATTAAAAATAAAAAATTTATTGACTTCACCGTAAGCCAAATTCTTAGAATCTAAGAAAAAATGTACGAGGGTCTTTGCGCTGTATATATGAGGAGGGTAAAAGGTATTTAAGTTCAAATGTTTCCAAATTAATTTGTCTTATTAAAAAGTAAACATAAATTATTAATTATTATATATTCTATAAAATAATTATATGATAAAATAATAATAAAATAAAAGCTTTTCCACGTGACATGTAAATATTATATTAAAAATAAAAAATTTATTGGACATCCAATGTAAGCCAAATTCTAGAATCTTAGAAAAAAATGCATGAGGTCTTAGCGTAGCATGACAAGAGGTAAAAGGTATTTAAGCCCAAATGTTTCCAAATTAATTTGTCTTATTAAAAAGTAAACAAAAATTATTAATTACTATATATTCTATAAAATAATTATAAGATAAAAATTTATTGGACTTCACGTAGCTCAAATTCTTAGAATCTTAGAAAAAAATGTACGAGGGTCTTTATGCTGCAGAAGCTTACGTAGGGTAAAAGGTATTTTAAGCCCAAATGTTTCCAAATTAATTTGTCTTATTAAAAAGTAAACAAAAATTATTAAATTATATATTCTATAAAATAATTATATGATAAAATAATTTATCGACTTCCACGAAGTCATATTCTAGAATCTTAGAAAATGCATATGGCTGTAGGGTGTAAAGGTATTTAAGCCAAAATGTTTCCAAATTAATTTGTCTTATTAAAAAGTAAACAAAAATTATCAATTACTATATATTCTATAAAATAATTATATGATAAAAAATTTATTGGATTCCACGTAAGCCAAATTCTTAGAATCTTAGAAAATGCATGAGGGTTTTAGGCCAATATACCGAGCCGCAAAAGGTAATTAAGCCCAAATACTTCAAATTAATTTGTCTTATGAAAAAAACAAAAATTATTAATTACTATATATTCTATAAAATAATTATATGATAAAAATTTATTGACTTCCACGTAAGCCAAATTCTTAGAATCTGAAAAAATGCATGAGGGTCTGCTGCTGCATACGATGTAGGAAAAGGTATTTAAGCCCAAATGTTTCCAAATTAATTTGTCTTATTAAAAAGTAAACAAAAATTATTAATTACTATATATTCTATAAAATAATTATGATAAAATAATAATAAAAATAAATCTTTCCACGTGATGTAAAAATTATATTAAAAATAAAAAATTTATTGACTTCCAATGAAGCCAAATTCTTAGAATCTTAGAAAAATGCATGGTCTTTTGCGTCAGCAATATGACAAGAGGGTAAAAGGTATTTAAGCCCAAATGTTTCCAAATTAATTTGTCTTATTAAAAAGTAAACAAAAATTATCAATTACTATATTCTATAAAAAATAAATATGATAAAAATTTATTGGACTTCCACGTAAGCCAAATTTAGAATCTTAGAAAAATGTAATGAGGGTTCATGGCATATATGACAGGGTAAAAAGGATTAAGCCCAAATGTTTCCAAATTAATTTGTCTTATTAAAAAAGTAAACAAAAATTATTAATTACTATATATTCTATAAAATAATTATATGATAAAATAATAATAAAAAATAAATCTTTTCCACGTGACATGTAAAAATTATATTAAAATAAAAAATTAAGAAAAAATGCATGAGGGTTTATGTATGACAGAGGGTAAAAGTATTTAAGCCCAAACAAATTTTGTCTTATTAAAAGTAAACAAAAATTATTAATTACTATATATTTATAAAATAATTATATGATAAAATAATAATAAAAAATAAAGCTTTTCCACATGACACAAATATTATATTAAAAATAAAAAAATTTATTGACATCCATGAGCCAATTTAGAATCTTAGAAAAATATACAGGGTCTTCGTCGATATGAAGGGGTGGCCAAGTTTCAAATGTTTCCAAATTAATTTGTCTTATTAAAAAAGTAAACAAAAATTATTAATTACTATATATTCTATAAAATAATTATAAGATAAAAAAATTTATTGGACTTCCACGTAAGCCAAATTCTTAGAATCTTAGAAAAAAATGCATGAGGGTCTTTATGGCAGCATATGACTGAGGGTAAAAGGTATTTAAGCCCAAATGTTTCCAAATTAATTTGTCTTATTAAAAAAGTAAACAAAAATTATTAATTACTATATATTCTATAAAATAATTATATGATAAAATAATTTATTGGACTTCCACGTAAGCCATATTCTTAGAATCTTAGAAAAAATGCATATGAGAGAGGGTAAAAGGTATTTAAGCCCAAATGTTTCCAAATTAATTTGTCTTATTAAAAAAGTAAACAAAAATTATCAATTACTATATATTCTATAAAATAATTATATGATAAAAAATTTATTGACTCTAATGTAGCCAAATCTTAGAATCTTAGAAAAAATGCATTAGGGTCATGTCAGTTATGGTATGTAGAGCGTAAAAGGTATTTAAGCCCAAATGCCCAAATTAATTTGTCTTATTAAAAGTAAACAAAAATTATCAATTACTATATATTCTATAAAATAATTATATGATAAAAAATTTATTGACTTCCACGAAGCCAAATTCTTAAATCAGAAAAAAATGTAATGAGGTCTTTGCTGTATATGCAAGTAGTAAAAGGTATTTAAGCCCAAATGTTTCCAAATTAATTTGTCTTATTAAAAAGTAAACAAAAATTATTAATTACTATATATTCTATAAAATAATTATATGATAAAAAATTTATTGGACTCCAATGTAAGCCAAATTTTAGAATCTTAGAAAAAAATGCATGAGGTCTTTATGCCATATGACAGAGGGAAAAGGTATTTAAGCCCAAATGTTTCAAATTAATTTGTCTTATTAAAAAGTAAACAAAATTATTAATTACTATATATTCTATAAAATAATTATATGATAAAATAATAATAAAAATAAATCTTTCATGTGACATGTAAAATTATACTAAAAATAAAAATTTATTGGACTCCAATAAGCCAAATTCTTAATCTTAAAAAAATGATGAGTCTTTTGGCACAGACATTTAGAGGGTAAAAGGTATTTAAGCCCAAATGTTTCCAAATTAATTTGTCTTATTAAAAAGTAAACAAAAATTATCAATTACTATATATTCTATAAAATAATTATATGATAAAATTTATTGACTCCAAGCCAAATTCTTAGAATCTTAGAAAAATGACGAGGGTCTTTAATGTGATAATGACAGGGTAAAAGGTATTTAAGCCCAAATGTTTCCAAATTAATTTGTCTTATTAAAAAAGTAAACAAAAATTATTAATTACTATATATTCTATAAAATAATTATATGATAAAATAATAATAAAAAATAAAGCTTTTCCACGTGACATGTAAAAATTATATTAAAAATAAAAAAAATTTATTGGACTTCCACGTAAGCCAAATTCTTAGAATCTTAGAAAAAAATGCATGAGGGTCTTTGGCGTTGCATATGACAGAGGGTAAAAGGTATTTAAGCCCAAATGTTTCCAAATTAATTTGTCTTATTAAAAGTAAACAAAAATTATTAATTACTCAATATTCTATAAAATAATTATATGATAAATAATAATAAAAATAAAGTTTTTCCACATGACATGTAAATATTATATTAAAAATAAAAAAATTTATTGGACATCCATGTAAGCCAAATTCTTAGAATCTTAGAAAAATGTAATGAGGGTCTTTGCTGTATATGACAGAGGGTAAAAGGTATTTAAGCAAATGTTTCCAAATTAATTTGTCTTATTAAAATGTAAACAAAAATTATTAATTACTATATATTCTATAAAATAATTATATGATAAAAAATTTATTGACTTCCACGATGCCAAATTCTTAGAATCTTAGAAAATGCATGAGGGTCTTTATGCACATATGACAGAGGGTAAAAAGGTATTTAAGCCCAAATGTTTCCAAATTAATTTGTCTTATTAAAAAAGTAAACAAAATTATTAATTACTATATATTCTATAAAATAATTATATGATAAAATAATAATAAAAATAAAGCTTTTCCACGTGACATGTAAAAATTATATTAAAAATAAAAAATTATTGACTTCAATTAAGCCAAATTCTTAGAATCTTAGAAAAAAAATGAGGGTCTTATGTCTGATATGATGTAGGGTAAAAGGTATTTAAGCCCAAATGTTTCCAAATTAATTTGTCTTATTAAAAAGTAAACAAAAATTATTAATTACTATATATTCTATAAAATAATTATATGATAAAATAATAATAAAAATAAAGCTTTTCCAATGGATATGTAAAAATTATATTAAAAATAAAAATTATTGACTTCCAACGAAGCCAAATTCTTAGAATCTTAGAAAAAATGCATGAGGGTCTTTATGCTGTATATATAACAGTATAAAGGTATTTAAGCCCAAATGTTTCCAAATTAATTTGTCTTATTAAAAAGTAAACAAAATTATTAATTACTATATATTCTATAAAATAATTATATGATAAAATAATAATAAAAAATAAAGCTTTTCCACGTGACATGTAAATATTATATTAAAAATAAAAAAAATTTATTGGACATCCACGTAAGCCAAATTCTTAGAATCTTAGAAAAAAATGCATGAGGGTCTTTGGAGGCGTTGCATATGACAGAGGGAAAAGGTATTTAAGCCCAAATGTTTCCAAATTAATTTGTCTTATTAAAAAAGTAAACAAAAATTATTAATTACTATATATTCTATAAAATAATTATATGATAAAAAAATTTATTGGACTTCCACGTAAGCCAAATTCTTAGAATCTTAGAAAAAAATGCATGAGGGTCTTTATGCTGTATATGACATGAGGGTAAAAGGTATTTAAGCCCAAATGTTTCCAAATTAATTTGTCTTATTAAAAAGTAAACAAAATTATTAATTACTATATATTCTATAAAATAATTATATGATAAAATAATAAAAAATAAAGCTTTTCCATTTGACATGTAAATATTATATTAAAAAAAAAATTTATTGGACTTCCACGTAAGCCAAATTCTTAGAATCTTAGAAAAAAATGCATGGTCTGGCTTCAGATACTTATGCAGAGGTAAAAGGTATTTAAGCCCAAATGTTTCCAAATTAATTTGTCTTATTAAAAGTAAACAAAAATTATTAATTACTATATATTCTATAAAATAATTATATGATAAAAATTTATTGACTTCCGTGAAGCCAAATTCTTAGAATCTTAGAAAAATGCATTAGGGTCTTTATGCATGTATATGAAAAGAGTAAGGTAGCCCAAATGTTTCCAAATTAATTTGTCTTATTAAAAAGTAAACAAAAATTATTAATTACTATATATTCTATAAAATAATTATATGATAAAATAATTTATTGGACTTCCACGTAAGCCAAATTCTTAGAATCTTAGAAAAAAATGCATATGACAGAGGGTAAAAGGTATTTAAGCCCAAATGTTTCCAAATTAATTTGTCTTATTAAAAAAGTAAACAAAAATTATCAATTACTATATATTCTATAAAATAATTATATGATAAAAATTTATTGACTTCCAGAAGCCAAATTCTTGAATCTTAGAAAAATGCATGAGGGTCATGCTGCATATGACAGAGGGTAAAAGGTATTTAAGCCCAAATGTTTCCAAATTAATTTGTCTTATTAAAAAAGTAAACAAAAATTATTAATTACTATATATTCTATAAAATAATTATATGATAAAATAATAATAAAAAATAAAGCTTTTCCACGTGACATGTAAAAATTATATTAAAAATAAAAAAAATTTATTGGACTTCCACGTAAGCCAAATTCTTAGAATCTTAGAAAAAAATGCATGAGGGTCTTGCTGCATATACAAGAGGGTAAAAAAGCCCAAATGTTTCCAAATTAATTTGTCTTATTAAAAAAGTAAACAAAAATTATTAATTACTATATATTCTATAAAATAATTATATGATAAAATAATAATAAAAAATAAAGCTTTTCCACGTGACATGTAAATATTATATTAAAAATAAAAAAAATTTATTGGACATCCACGTAAGCCAAATTCTTAGAATCTTAGAAAAAAATGCATGAGGGTCTTTGGCGTTGCATATGACAGAGGGTAAAAGGTATTTAAGCCCAAATGTTTCCAAATTAATTTGTCTTATTAAAAAAGTAAACAAAAATTATTAATTACTATATATTCTATAAAATAATTATATGATAAAAAAATTTATTGGACTTCCACGTAAGCCAAATTCTTAGAATCTTAGAAAAAAATGCATGAGGGTCTTTGGCGTTGCATATGACAGAGGGTAAAAGGTATTTAAGCCCAAATGTTTCCAAATTAATTTGTCTTATTAAAAAAGTAAACAAAAATTATTAATTACTATATATTCTATAAAATAATTATATGATAAAAAAATTTATTGGACTTCCACGTAAGCCAAATTCTTAATCTAGAAAAAATGCATGAGGTCTTTTATGACATGATGAGAGGGTAAAAGGTATTTAAGCCCAACAGCCAAATTAATTTGTCTTATTAAAAAAGTAAACAAAAATTATTAATTACTATATATTCTATAAAATAATTATATGATAAAATAATTTATTGGACTTCCACGTAAGCCAAATTCTTAGAATCTTAGAAAAAAATGCATATGACAGAGGGTAAAAGGTATTTAAGCCCAAATGTTTCCAAATTAATTTGTCTTATTAAAAAAGTAAACAAAAATTATCAATTACTATATATTCTATAAAATAATTATATGATAAAAAAATTTATTGGACTTCCACGTAAGCCAAATTCTTAGAATCTTAGAAAAAAATGCATGAGGGTCTTTGGCGTTGCATATGACAGAGGGTAAAAGGTATTTAAGCCCAAATGTTTCCAAATTAATTTGTCTTATTAAAAAAGTAAACAAAAATTATTAATTACTATATATTCTATAAAATAATTATATGATAAAATAATAATAAAAATAAAGTTTTCCACGGACATGTAAAAATTATATTAAAAATAAAAAATTATTGGACTTCCACGTAAGCCAAATTCTTAGAATCTTAGAAAAAAATGCATGAGGGTCTTTGGCGTTGCATATGACAGAGGGTAAAAGGTATTTAAGCCCAAATGTTTCCAAATTAATTTGTCTTATTAAAAAAGTAAACAAAAATTATTAATTACTATATATTCTATAAAATAATTATATGATAAAATAATAATAAAAAATAAAGCTTTAACGTGACTATGTAAATATTATATTAAAATAAAAAATTTATTGACATCCAATGTAAGCCAAATTCTTAGAATCTTAGAAAAAATGCATAGGTCTTGGGCGCTGATATGACAGAGGAAAGGTATTTAAGCCCAAATGTTTCCAAATTAATTTGTCTTATTAAAAAGTAAACAAAATTATTAATTACTATATATTCTATAAAATAATTATATGATAAAAAACTTATTGGACTTCCAATGGAAGCCAAATTCTTAGAATCTTAGAAAAATGCATGAGGGTCTTTATGCTGTATATGAAGAGGGTAAAAGGTATTTAAGCCCAAATGTTTCCAAATTAATTTGTCTTATTAAAAAGTAAACAAAATTATTAATTACTATATATTCTATAAAATAATTATATGATAAAATAATTTATTGGACTCCACGAAGCCAAATTCTTAGAATCTTAGAAAAAATGTATACGACAAAGGGTAAAGGTATTTAAGCCCAAATGTTTCCAAATTAATTTGTCTTATTAAAAAGTAAACAAAAATTATCAATTACTATATATTCTATAAAATAATTATATGATAAAAATTTATTGGACCTAATGTAAGCCAAATTCTTAGAATCTTAGAAAAAATGAGAGGTCTTTGCGTTGCATATGCGACAGGGTAAAAGGTATTTAAGCCCAAATGTTTCCAAATTAATTTGTCTTATTAAAAAGTAAACAAAAATTATTAATTACTATATTCTATAAAATAATTATATGATAAAATAATAATAAAAATAAAGCTTTTCCACGTGACATGTAAAAATTATATTAAAAATAAAAATTATTGACTTCCATGTGAAGCCAAATTCTTAGAATCTTAGAAAAAATGTATGAGGGTCTTTGCGCTGTATATACAAGTAGGGTAAAAGGTATTTAAGCCTAAATGTTTCCAAATTAATTTGTCTTATTAAAAAGTAAACAAAAATTATTAATTACTATATATTCTATAAAATAATTATATATGATAAATAATAAAAAATAAAGCTTTTTCCATGACATGTAAATATTATATTAAAATAAAAAATTTATTGGACATCCAATGAAGCCAAATTTTAGAATCTTAGAAAAATGACAGTGCCTCGGTGCTGTATATGATAAGAGGGTAAAAGGTATTTAAGCCCAAATGTTTCCAAATTAATTTGTCTTATTAAAAAGTAAACAAAAATTATTAATTACTATATATTCTATAAAATAATTATATGATAAAATAATAAAAAATAAATCTTTCCACGTTGGAAAAAATTATATTAAAATAAAAATTTATTGACTTCCATCGAAGCCAAATTCTTAGAATCTAAGAAAAAATGCATAAGGGTCTTTGCTGTATGACATGATGGGTAAAGGTATTTAAGCCCAAATGTTCCAAATTAATTTCTTATTAAAAAGTAAACAAAAATTATTAATTACTATATATTCTATAAAATAATTATATGATAAAATAATAATAAAAAATAAATCTTTCCACGTGACACAAAAATTATATTAAAATAAAATTTATTGACTTCCACGTAAGCCAAATTCTTAGAATCTTAGAAAAAATGCATGAGGGTCTTAAGTTGCATATGACAGTAGGGTAAAATAGTATTTAAGCCCAAATGTTTCAAATTAATTTGTCTTATTAAAAAGTAAACAAAATTATTAATTACTATATATTCTATAAAATAATTATAGGATAAAATAATAATAAAAAATAAAGCTTTCCACGTGATATGTAAAAATTATATTAAAATAAAATTTATTGGACTTCCAATGAAGCCAAATTCTTAGAATCTTAGAAAAAATGCATGAGGGTCTTTGCTGTATACATGAGTAGGGTAAAAGTATTTAAGCCCAAATGTTCCCAAATTAATTTGTCTTATTAAAAAAGTAAACAAAAATTATTAATTACTATATATTCTATAAAATAATTATATGATAAAATAATAAAAATAAATCTTTCACGTGATAAAATTATATTAAAATAAAAAATTTATTGACTTCCATCAAAGCCAAATTCTTAGAATCTAAGAAAAATGCATGGTCTTTTCATGCTGACAGAGTAAAGGTATTTAAGCCAAATGTTTCCAAATTAATTTGTCTTATTAAAAAAGTAAACAAAATTATTAATTACTATATATTCTATAAAATAATTATATGATAAAACAATAAAAATAAAGCTTTCCACGGACATGTAAATATTATATTAAAAATAAAAAATTTATTGACATCCAATGTAAGCCAAATTCTTAATCTTAGAAAAAATGAGGTTCAAGTTGTATATATGTAGGTAAAAGGTATTTAAGCCCAAATGTTTCCAAATTAATTTGTCTTATTAAAAAAGTAAACAAAAATTATTAATTACTATATATTCTATAAAATAATTATATGATAAAAAAATTTATTGGACTTCCACGTAAGCCAAATTCTTAGAATCTTAGAAAAAAATGCATGAGGGTCTGCTGCATATGATGAGGTAAAAGGTATTTAAGCCCAAATGTTTCCAAATTAATTTGTCTTATTAAAAAGTAAACAAAATTATTAATTACTATATATTCTATAAAATAATTATATGATAAATAATTTATTGACTTCCACGTAAGCCATATTCTTAGAATCATAAAAAATGCATATGATGAGGGTAAAAGGTATTTAAACCCAAATGTTTCCAAATTAATTTGTCTTATTAAAAAGTAAACAAAAATTATCAATTACTATATATTCTATAAAATAATTATATGATAAAAATTTATTGACTTCCATGAAGCCAAATTCTTAGAATCTTAGAAAAATGAGGGGTTTCATGCTGTATGACATGCAGCTTAAAAGGTATTTAAGCTCAAATGTTTCCAAATTAATTTGTCTTATTAAAAAGTAAACAAAAATTATTAATTACTATATATTCTATAAAATAATTATATGATAAAAATTTATTGACTTCATGTAAGCCAATTCTTAGAATCTTAGAAAAAAATGCATGAGGGTCTTTGTTGCATATGACAGAGGGTAAAAGGTATTTAAGCCCAAATGTTTCCAAATTAATTTGTCTTATTAAAAAAGTAAACAAAAATTATTAATTACTATATATTCTATAAAATAATTATATGATAAAATAATAATAAAAAATAAATCTTTTCCACGTGACATGTAAAAATTATATTAAAAATAAAAAAAATTTATTGGACTCCACGTAAGCCAAATTCTTAATTCAGAAAAAAAAATGAGGGTCTTTGGCTTGATATGACAGAGGGTAAAAGGTATTTAAGCCCAAATGTTTCCAAATTAATTTGTCTTATTAAAAAAGTAAACAAAAATTATCAATTACTATATATTCTATAAAATAATTATATGATAAAAAAATTTATTGACTTCCACGAAGCAAATTTTAGAATCTTAGAAAAAAATGCATGAGGGTCTTTGGCGTTGCATATGACAGAGGGTAAAAGGTATTTAAGCCCAAATGTTTCCAAATTAATTTGTCTTATTAAAAAAGTAAACAAAAATTATTAATTACTATATATTCTATAAAATAATTATATGATAAAATAATAATAAAAAATAAAGCTTTTCCACGTGACATGTAAAAATTATATTAAAATAAAAATTATTGGACTTCCACGTAAGCCAAATTCTTAGAATCTTAGAAAAAAATGCATGAGGGTCTTTGGCGTTGCATATGACAGAGGGTAAAAGGTATTTAAGCCCAAATGTTTCCAAATTAATTTGTCTTATAAAAAAGTTAAACAAAAATTATTAATTACTATATATTCTATAAAATAATTATATGATAAAATAATAATATAAAATAAAGCTTTTCCACGTGATATGTAAAAATTATATTAAAAATAAAAATTTATTGACTTCAATGTAAGCCAAATTCTTAGAATCTTAGAAAAAATGCATGAGGGTCTTTATGCTGGTATATGACAGAGGGTAAAAGGTATTTAAGCCCAAATGTTTCCAAATTAATTTGTCTTATTAAAAAGTAAACAAAATTAATTACTATATTTCTATAAAATAATTATATGATAAAATAATAATAAAAATAAAGCTTTTCCACGGACATGTAAAAATTTTATTAAAATTAAAAATTATTGGACTTCACGTAAGCCAAATTCTTAATCTTAGAAGAAAATGCATGAGGGTCTTTATGCATACAAGAGGGTAAAAGGTATTTAAGCCAAATGTTTCCAAATTAATTTGTCTTATTAAAAAGTAAACAAAATTATTAATTACTATATATTCTATAAAATAATTATAATGATAAAATAATAATAAAAATAAAGCTTTTCCACGGACATGTAAATTATATTAAAAATAAAAATTATTGACTTCACGTAAGCCAAATTTTAGAATCTTAGAAAAAATGATGAGGTTCTTGGCCATATATGACGAGGGTAAAGGTATTTAAGCCCAAATGTTTCCAAATTAATTTGTCTAATTAAAAAGTAAACAAAAATTATTAATTACTATATATTCTATAAAATAATTATATGATAAAATAATAATAAAAATAAAGCTTTTCCACGTGACATGTAAAAATTATATTAAAATAAAAAATTATTGACTTCCCGTGAAGCAAATTCTTAGAATCTTAGAAAAATGCAGAGGGTCTTTTATGCATAGACAAGAGGGTAAAAGGTATTTAACCCAAAAAAGAATAATAATTATCACCTCGATTTTTAACTTTAACTGAGGTGATAGTTTAAAAGAGATGAAAATATACCTCAGTTTTATAAATAAACAGTGGGGGTACAATAATCACATTTTACTATAAAAACACTCGTTAAACAAATGTTTCCCTAATCCTTAATATTATGAAGGTGCCCCAAAGAAAGAATATATTTACCACCGTTCATTTCATATCTCTTGGATGAATTGCAAGTGTAGAAAATAAAAATTCTCTAGGATCTTCCATGGGACCTCGATATCATCTAAATCTTGTTGCATACAATGTATTTTTAATATTTTGTGAAAACAACATAATTTTAAAAAATGCTTATTGCCTCGGTGTTTTGTCACGACTGAGGTGAAAGTTTAGATTAATTTTTTTCCTATATACACCAGCCTTAACAAATCCTTGCCGTCCATTTAAAGGTTATCAACACTCAAGAATCTGCCATTAGTGATTCGCGTGAAACCTAAAGGACATTCATTATAAAAGTTCTCATATGATAATGAAAATCTAACATAAATGAAATATATGAAGCGCTCTAAACCTAAGGACGTTTGGAAAAATTCTTTACGATGGATTTCAAAAACAGAAAAATCATTTGGGTTCAAGGTTTGTTTTATTAAAGTTTTATTTGTACCGAAAATATTTTTTATTATTGATATTAATTATCTTACACTTTATATTTCACCAGAAACAAATGCATGCAAGATCCGTAGAAAACAATCTTGCACGCAACATTTGATTTTCACATAGATTCAATACTTTGAAGATCAATAGTATAAATCTTAAGGGAATTTGATTTTTATCTTGATCCCTAAGGAATTTGATTTTTATTTTTATTTTAGTGTTCTAAGTAGACAATGTAATGTTCAGGATAAAAATTAATTTTTTTTTAAAATAATCATACCCCTCAGTTATTTGGATAAATAGAGATAAAATATACGCTAGTTTTGAAAATAATAAAATTTGCTATATCTTCGATTCAAACCCATGTGCATATAACTTTACCCCTTAGTTTTTAATTTAACAAGGTGTTGAGTGGCAACTTTTCATGACGTCATTCATTACCTCACTTCATTAGCCGAGGTAAAATGCATTTCACGCCCGGCGTTTAAAGCGCTTTTGTTGTAGTGAATATAACAACAACGAACAAATTTACAAAACACATAGAAAGAAATGATGAGAACAAAGAAACAATAGATAGCTTTATGAAACACATAGCAAAATAATGCAAGAGAAAGAGAAATATAATGCAACCCTGAAAGATGAGAGAGGATCGCGAACATTACAAGAGACAAATGCGACCACATTGTTGATGAAGAGAGGAATGAACGACGATGAAGAAGGTGAGTCTTCGAGACATCGTCGAATTGTTGTTGCTGAAGAAAGATATTAGGAGAGAGAAATTTCTAATTCTGAATGTATCATTTTACAAGCAATATAATAAGTTTTTTTAAAAATAAATAGGCAATTTAGGTCATTTCTTTTAGTTTTTTTTCCCGAAAAATAATGTATCCAGAAAAACGTATAGACTCGTAAACTTGCCATAGACTCACGAATCTATACGGGTTTGTGTTAGTCTACCCAATGTTGGAACAAAAGTGTACCATATCTCTAAGGTTTTGATGATAACAATGAGATTAAAGAACAATTAAGTATACTAATATATGTTCAAGTGTGCGTGACTACAGACTAAAATTTATAATATAAACTAAGCACTCTCACTAAAAATGAACATTAAAGAAAAGCTAAAGGACACAGAATCTGAAGGATCATAACCTGAGAATAAAACTCTAAAAACTCCGACTCTGAAGGAGGTCAACTTCCGAAGACCAGACTCTTAATAAAGTCAATATCTGAAGATCCAGACTCTGAAGGTTTTAAAGTTGGGATCATGACTATGAAGACTTATACTCTGAAACCTGGTCAACACAAGGATCAATAAGACCCTGATAGATCACTATTAGACTTAGAGGTCATTTTGTCTTCTTGTAATCACAAGATGCAAACAAAAATATGCACAGGCTACTGGGATGTAACAGATAATTCCTCTTAAAGTAAAGGAAGTTCAAATGTCTTTTCAACGACATTATCCATAACAAGAAACATTAAAACGTCTATATTCAAGCTTCTCTAAGACTCAATTGTAGAGGCTCTTTTCTTCAACGAATCACTTATATCTCTCTATATAAGGAGTTGGAGACTTGAAGAAAAATAACTAACCTTTGACAATCAAAAAAAGTTGTTACTCTAACAAATCAAAAACACAAGTTTAACTTAAAATTTCTTAACATTTGTATATCTTAGAAATTCATAAATCTTAAGAGTATTTTTGTCTTGTATTTTCTCTAAACCTATGATTGTATATCAAGTGTAATATTTAAGAAATCTTTTACCTATTATGATAGATTGTTAGAATTCTGGGAATATGAAGTATCTTGCTTGTGTGCTTCAAGATTAGAAGTCTCACTCGTGTTTTGAGATTTGCTCTCTTGCTTATGCTCGAAAGTATTTGTAATCATTGTAATTATAGTGAAATCCCTAGTAAGTGTAAGGGGAATGAACTACTCTCGTTTTGTGGGAGGAACCCAGATAAAATTTCCCGTGTCTCTCTTTCTTTCACTTTCTACCTCTAAACATGTTTTTATCCACTGAAAACATTTGGCTTTTTATCATATTCTAAACCTTATGTTCAACTGATAAAAGTGTTTTAATAAAATAATGAAAAATCTAACACTATTCAACCCCTCTTCTCGTGTTTTTCTCACCTTCACCTGAGTGTACTTGAGTCTATAGAAAAATATTTCTATGCGCGATTCTATTAATTTTTGCTTCCTAGACTTGCAAAATAATAATGAGTTTAACAATCATGTGTAAACAATGAAGCTTGATATTCCCATCCATTTTGTGAGAAAGTAATGAAAATGGTGGTGATAAAGGAAGGTGTGCCCCAAGTCATTTTTACTGTGGTCCTATGAGGGCGCCATTATACTTTGTATAAAAAGTATTATTGCATGGCACCTTATGATAGTAAAGAGTGCCCGTAGACCTTAGAATTTGTAGTGGTTTAGACAATGTCTGGTGAGATGCCCACTTCAAGGTGTTTTGGTGTGGAGAGAGCAAGATCACGAGGGTGAGAAACTCAGATTGGGATATTTTTGTATATTCGTAATGTATCTCCCATTCTAGGAATGGGATATTTATGAGGCATATCGATCACTTTTAGGGTTTCTCGAGAATTACAATTGCTCACATAGTATTGATAGTGGTATGTTGAATCTCATTTAGAACGCCCAAATTTAATTAATTAGTTAATTAAATTATTAAAAGATTTAATTATTGGAATTAGACGGAAGTTTGAGAATTAATCTGAGTAATTGGATTTATTGGCATTACTTAAGAGACATATTTGGATTATTAAGTTTAAGTCGGATTATTTGGTTGGTGTAATTGGAGGATTAATATTAAGAATAATAGTATTTATTTATTGACTAGTTTATTTAAGTGAAATAATCGCTTAGTCTGAGAACTATTATTATGAGTAGAGATTAATTAACTAGAATAATTAGTGATGAATTAATTCGGTGGTAGAATATTATTGAAAATAATATTAGAAATAAGTGGAATTATAGAGTTATTTATTTATGTTAGAAGTATAGAAAAGAGGTGTGAAAATTAAGCAAGTAGAAATAATATAAATATTATTATTATTACTATTTTATTATTATAATAATAATATTATTAATTGATTTAATTATAAGAGAAGGAATTAGGTTTAAATAAATAAGAGATATAAAAGGAGAAATATAAGGCTAATAGTTAGAATAAAAATAATACTAGAATTATTCTATTATTTGAATTAATAAATTAAGTGTAGTATAATAATTATAGAGAGAATTAGTATTTTTGGCGAATATTATTTAATAAACCAAATTTATTAGAGCTACTATATATCGAGTTAACCTAGTGAAATAAGGAGAAAAATATTAATGAAAACAAAAAAGAAGACCTAGCCAAACCATAGTCGTAGCAAAAGAAGAGAGAAAAGAAGAGAAGTTGGAAACAAAGCGCAAGAGATCGTTGTCGTCCGAGAGTTCCGTTATCCGATCGACTCGAAGTTCCCGCCAATCCACAAAAGTGGGGGGTTCTTGTGTTTATAATCGATTGTAGGATAATTTTATGTGGGTTTAAATACATAATTATACCGCTAATCGTATTAGCGATGAATTTTATATCCGGAATGAATGAAATTGCTGGGTCAATCTGTTATCCGCAATTAAATTATGATTAATCGATGCAATATTTGAAGATTTTTGCAAGTCACTATAGGAGGAGGCGACCGCCCTCGAGAAAGAAGGAGGAGGCACCCTCACGGATGAGAAAGAGAGGGAGACCCACTGCCTCTGTTGGGCATGGAGCCGAGGCCTCTCGTTGTGGTGACTTCGATGTCCGTGTGCTGTTCCGCTACGCGGTCGCTTTCCGACTTAGGAAAGAAAAAATACACACTTGGTAGGATGAAATTAATAACAATAGATGGATGAAGATATTAGATCACATGTAGTAGAATTTATTCTAGCATTAACGGATAAATATACCAGGGGAAGAATATTAAAGCGTGTCAATTGGAAGATGGATTGTAATTAAAGTAGTATGTTAATCCATTTAATTACGTGATAATATTTAGTAGGCTAAATTAAATAGCGTGAATTATTTAGTTAATAATGTTGTCATAGGAGTAAAACAGTATAATAAATAGCAAAGATAAGTGTGACCAGAAAGATAAACTTATTGGTAAAGCGAG
This sequence comes from Vicia sativa, assembly GCA_021764765.1. NCBI lineage: Eukaryota > Viridiplantae > Streptophyta > Magnoliopsida > Fabales > Fabaceae > Vicia > Vicia sativa. The sequence continues at coordinate 168,854,883 of CM038794.1, forward strand.
CGATAATAATGCACTAATGATGATATTGATGTGATTAATTAGTAGAATATTTAGGACCAATTAGAATGTTGCGAAAATTGGAAATAGTAAGAAAATAATACCTGCCGTCGAATTGCTTCGAGAAAAATAGTTTGTCGGAATTGGACGAAATTTTATGGGATAGTTCGGTACGGGTAATTAAAAAGTGTTATTTCGCCTAACTCGCGTTAATGTTGAACACGTTACACCGCTTCAATGATGTCGCTTATGTCCAATTAGATGGTCTAAGTGCGTGAGCTCAAATGGCCAAAGTCGAAGAAGAAGTGGATCGATTAAATTATGAATCGTGTTGGTTGATGTCGCTTAATTATTGTTGGTTGATTATTTATTATAAGTCGCGGTCGCGGATGTTGTTAATTGTTGCTGAAGTCGATTATGTTTATTATAAGTAGCGCGGTTGTAAAGTTGTTAATTGTTATTGAAGTCAAGTTGATCGTGGTTGATTAAGTTGATGCGCTTAATGCATGATTAAGTTGTTGTTGTAAGTTGTTGTTGATGCAATGCATGATTAAGTCGTTGTTATTGTAAGTTGTTGTTGATGCAATAATGCATGATTAAGTTGTCGCGGTTAAGTTGTTGTTGACGCCAGTAGTCGCTAGCATACATATCATGTGCATTATTGTTGGCCTCGATTGGCACCACGTTGTAAGTCAAGGCTTATGCTTGTTGAATGCCCTCGGATAACCCGCATATTTTACGTGGGAGTTTTCTCCAAATGGATCCACATGCATCTGATTTGTCAGTCGCCGAGTCGCATTTTAAGTCAAGTATTGATTATGTTGTTGCGGATATTATATAGTTGTTGATTTATGTTGTTTTGTGGATATTATACGTTGTTGATTCTATGTTGTTTGGTGGATATTATTGTTGTGATTCTATGTTGTTGGTGGATATTATATGTTGTAGATTTTATGTTGTTTTGGTTATTATTCTATGTTGATTCTATGTTATTTGGTGGATATTCTATGTTGTTAATTTATGTTGTTTGGCAGTATTATATGTTATTGACGCGTAGTAATTATTGTATGCTCCTTTACCCGAGCATATGAATTATCGTATTTCGCTATATTATTCGATATCTCACCCTTTCTAGAATGTTTTATATTGGTAACGCGCGTATTCAAGAATGGAGGAATTAATGATGTTGGTTCAAGTCGGTGTCTTTGCTCCGATACGTAACACCTGGGACGTCATTCATGTTGTTTATATGGTTGACTTTAGTTGTTATTATATAATTGTTGAATCCTAAGTGATGTTGTGGAATAAAAAGTTGTTAAGTATGTCGAAGTCTAACAAGATGTTTAAAGTTGCTATTAGTATAATATATTCATTGTATAACTATGAATCTCACAGAGTAATAAAAAGTATTTTGTTTGAAAGTTATTGAAAGTTGTTATGAGATCCGAATTAAAAAGTGTTATGATCTTATCCGTTGTGTTAATGTTGAAATGTGGCATCCCATGTTTTAGATTAAATTTCCGCACTGATTTTATAATAAACGCGGTAAAATGGGTGTTACACTATTTCCTAAGGAGACGTGAATCATAATAAAAATATTGCGAATAAACACTCTAAATGATAATGAAGTCTCAACCAAAGTTTATTTTAAATGAAATGCCGATAAAACCCTCAAGAACAAAAATACCACAACCAAATTAAGGTTCATGGTCGATTATTCATGGAGATTGTAACCTGCTTGAATTAATATTATATTATATTAATATTTTCGAGTTACCGATCAATATTTATTTTATATGAGAATAAATATATTAATCGATATATATATGTGATAATATATTTGGCGAATGCTTGCTCGTCCGGTTTTTATTCCGTTCGTTTCGGTAAAATATTATTCAGATCCGATATTTAATTCTCGGGAATTATTTTAATTAATCGAATTAATAATATTATTGGATATTATTAGTATGTTAATTTATAAGAATTGGATAAGGGTGTGAGGAGCAATTTCCTAGGATTGGGTTTACACCCTTAACCTTACTAATAGGAAAACAACTTATAAAAGCCATTTTCCTCCTTTTCTTTCCATTGGAACACAAAGCCAAATAGAAACTTGAAGCTAGAGAGAAAGAGAGGGTTTTGAGAAGAAGAAGAAGAGGAGCAAGAGGAAGCTTGAGGTTGGAGTTGTTGATCATCAAGAATCCAACTGAGGTAGTGTGGGTCTGATTCTCCATCTCATATTGTTAGGTTTTGATGTTTATGTTTTGGATTGGGGAAAAGTTGATGTCGATTTATGGGTTTTGCTGATTGTTTGATTGTAATAGATTAGAAGAGTTGAATAGGAGTATGGATGGGTGTATTAGGGTTAGCTTGTAGAAACCAGAGTATTGAAAATAGAAGGAAAACCTTATCCTGGGAAAATTGAAAATAAGAAAACCGTAAAACATGTCCTCGCATAACAAGCCTTCGAGAAGATGAAGAGAAGTCAAAGGTGGAGGCTGCCATTTCATGGAGGGAGACCCCCCTTAGGGCGACCGCCTCTCTATGGCCTCGGGACTAACGCCCCTTATGTATGGAAGATGAAACGAATTTTGTCGCTTCAGCTTTTTCTCTTTCCACTTTCTGATAATGTTTTTGCATAACTTGCGCTTGTTTCTGCTTTCTTCCCATTCCATTAAATCCATATACCACTACCGTACTAATAAAATATAACTAGTATAAGTTACCAGATTAAATTGGAACCCGATTATGTTCCGATTTTCCGATTTCGATAATTTCGATGACGGAGCAAGTTCGTCCAATCAATGAAAATTGACGGCATAAGTTCGACGATAGAACGAGGTGAGGCAGGTTAGTTTTTAGAAATTATGAGTTTTACGAGATGACCCAAATAGGCCAATTTACTTGTTAAATTGAATCTGATTGCGCTTATGGGATTTAAGGCAACGCATGGACAATCCGATTGATGTCGAGGATTATGATTAATGCCGATTATTAAGAAGGACTTTCGCGACGATTATGATGCTTTGACTATTTTTCCTTTTGGAATTTGGTGAATTAATTGATAATGATGGCGTAATAAACATAATGTTCATATGGTGTATTTATTAATGAATACTGTTGATATGATGTGATGATATATGTCTTTGTACATGATAATGTGATGATTATGTTGATGTTGTTAATAAATGCTTCCGATTTGTGAATGTATGATTTTGATGATGATGAATTATGGTGATGTTTTGTGATAATGCAAATATGATGCGACATATATTTATCTTGTTTTATAAATTATGATGCGGCTTTATGCCAATTTTGATGAGCCGATGATGATGTTTTTGTGTTGTGTTGTTTATTGTCGAGTCACATACACGGCATGACGATGGGCTTTATGCCGTTTAATTTGAAGCTTTTATGCCCAGATAGACTTTATGCCAAGTTGTTCCTATTTATGGACAAAGCGATCGGTACCAATATATAACATAGTCGTGTCTCATTGAAGCCTGTTATGTTTATGTTCGAGTTGTTTGGCGCTGGTTTTAATTGATGGATGATGTGGATTGCGATGATTTAACTTTGATGAAATGATTAATGCAAATATGATATGATGATTTGTGACCATGGGCTTTTGTCAAAGTATCGCCATGGACTTTAGCCAATTATGATGATTTCATTTATGATGTTTGTTATTAGTATTGTTTAATGTTGTTGTTATGATTGCCGCCGCTGATTGTTTAACGTATTAACTCGTGATGATTTCTCGTGGTGATGGAAGTTTGCTGTTGTTGTGATGATTTATGCCGATGAGGTTATGGCTATATAATGTAGATTATACACATTAGAATGACGATCAAAGTAAGTGCAGGTTCGATATGTGTTGAATGCACTTATTAACTTATATCCCTTATGATTCCAATATATATATATATATATATATATATATATATATTATCATGCCCTTTAATTATATGTTTGGATTATCTCACCCTTTACTTGTTTCATTGCTACCTTTATATTGGTAACGGCGTGTTATGAAGATGAGTTTCTAGTCACTGTTAGTCGAGTCGGTGTCGCCTTCGACACGTAGCACTCTGGGAATATTTATGTCGCTTGTTGTTGTTCTTTTTATTATTATTCTTTGTGAATAAGAACCATAACTTATGAAAACATGATTTTGATGAGGAAGTTTAATAAAGGAGATGTTTTATTTTTATGAATCAATTTATGATTTATGATTTGAGGCTATGATCCAGATTTATACTTTAAAGCGAATTGTTTAAAGTGATTTGGTTTTGAAGGTGTGACCTCAGATTTAATTTATAAAATTTTAAATTACTCGATTTTTGCATATAAAACCTCGGGTAATATGGAGTGTTGATGGTATGTATCAAGACTTTATTTGTTGCAACCAACAGAACCGATTAATTAGTTTTGAAAGAAATGTTAAATAGGTGTGCACCTGATTATTCCCTTTTATATATATTTTAATTATAAATATGTTTGAAAAATCATTATTGTATGTAAGACAGTAGTAACCTTAACAAACAAGGTGAAAACTCAAGGCTCGATCACTGAGGATAAACGGATGTACATCCGATTATTCCTTTTAATTTGGGTTTTAGTTATTGTTTTTTTGTTGGAAGAAGAGTAATCAACCTTAAATAAAGTGTACACCTTGCATTCGGGCATTTGAGGATAAGATGGTTGTACATCCATTTACGCCTAATTAACCATTTTTTTAAATGAAAATAATGTTTTATTATTAAAAAGAATGCAAATATTGACCTTAAACAAAATGTCCTCCGTCTGAGCATTTGAGGGTTAAGAGGGAGTATGCCCAATTAACAATTTTTAGTTGTGAAAAACACATGATAGTTGTGAAAAACACATGATTCAAAACGGTCGAGTTGCACAATTTGCATTCTGAAAAGTCGACGCTTAAAATAGATGTACATCTATTTAACCGCTTCTTCGCAATTTAATTTAATTTATAAACGAGAAATAAAACTTAAAGAATTGTTCTAATAAAGTTTTTGCCTCCCTAATCCAAATTCAAAATTTTGTTATACTATAAAAAGAGAAAGAGTAAAAATATTTAGTATAAATATTTTTATTAATTACATCAATATGATGAAATTAGAAAATAATCTAATAATATTTTTTCATTTAGCTAATATAACATTTGTTTTACCTCATTATTGATTTAAAAAATATTAATTATTTTATGATATTAGAGACATTATGATAAATATAATGAAACATATAGCGGCATAACATGTCGATCGAAAACAAGAAAGCCAATCGTTTAGGCCCAAATATATCAACCCCTAATAAGTATAGGTATCGTGCGCACTCTGTTGGTCGAAATGAAAGTCATGGTTTTAGCGGTAAACTAATGCTATTCATTTTCACGCTGGCATGCATGGTGGCTGGAAGGATACACAAACAATCATGATCAATGTATCGCTGAGCTAGGCTTACTGCTTACACGTGATTTCTCAGAACAACCGCTAGTCTTCCAATTTTTACTATTTATTATTGGTTACTGGCAGGATCGACTAGATTGATCCTAGGACACACGTATCATAATAGATTTTTATGTTCAAACCCACGATCTTCAATTGATTCTTAAAGCACTTATCGAAAGTTGACTATGGAATATAACGATCGTTTGGTAAAGATTTCTCGAACTTAAACTTGACATTGACAATTGAATGTGTGCAAGACACTTAAAAAGTAAATAATCGGAAATATAATAAAAGTTCGAAAGTAAATAGGTTTCTAGAACAATAAGTGTTTAAAGGCAAATGGTATAAAGATAAAAAGAATGTAATCGAAATACTTTAAAGGTAAAAGCGTGAAATCGAAATAAAATGATAATAAACTCGGCATTTAAATTATAAAACAACATGTTCTTAACGTATATGATATCTTCCTGCTTCCCTTTCATCATTGCACTTGACATTTGAG
>CM038794.1:168860949-168931912 GCA_021764765.1 Vicia sativa
TTGTAGTAGTTGTGATTTATATATATAAAATTATGCTCAAATATATATGATATATATGATGTAATACATTTCACATCCGACACATAATTGTATCAATAGTTGATTTTCTCTTATTCATAAAAAGGTGCAACGCTGAGTTCGGGTCATTTCACCTCATGGTTCGCAGTATGTGCAAGGTTTAGAACCTCATGTGTCCATTTATAAAATGTGTATAACATATTCCATTTATAAAATAATTGTATCAACAATTAACTTTTTATCATTTATAAAATATGTGTAACTTATTCTCATTTATAAAAATAATTATATTAACGGTAGACTTTTTCTCAATTGTAAAAATATTTTTGTAAGTTATTTTTATTATAATAATAATTGTATAAACAATAGACTTTTTCCATTTATAAAAATATTTGTAATTTATTCTCGTTTATAAAAATAATTGCATCAGAGTTAATTTTTTCCATTTATAAAATGTAACTTACTCCCATTTATAAAAATAATAGTATCAACATATATCATTATAAATAAGAAATAAATATAATATAGTGAGAGTTTAAAAAGATATATATATATATATATATATATATATATATATATATATATATATATATATATATATATATATATATATATATATATATATATATATATATATATATATATATATATATATATATATGTATGTATAATTAAGTAAATGTATTTTAGTAGAAATAAAGAAAATAATTAAATAGTCATTTATCCGCATGATGGCAAGGGTCACACAATATCATTATAAATAGTAAATAAATATAATATAACATAATAATAATCAAAATATATATAAAACATATAAAAAAATAACAAATTTGTGTTTTCATAATAATAACAATAAAATTCATATAAGAAATATTTTTATATAATCAAAACTATTTATTATGTTATTTTTATATATTTTAGGAAGTCAATAAAAAAATATAGTATTATTCTAGATATTTACTATCTATGTCCCTAAATATAAGACTCAAAACTAAATTACTCTAATTAAGAATGTTGCTTATCGTATTAAATGTATTAAGTGTTTGTACAGTTTTACAAATATATTCTTAAGAGAGAGAAATAATTAATGTTTGTTTAAAACAATAATACACTTTAAAAGTCGAAGATGGTTTTTATAAGAATAAGTAAAAAATTCAAGAAGATCTTGAGGTAGTATAATTTATTAAAGAATGTAATCTAAGATACATTAAGCACATTCAATGAAATTTATGATAGTATTCAAGAATAATTATCATTAACATGTAGTTATATATTTTTTGAAATATGTTTGAGATAATAATAAAATAAATTATGCATCATGCGAAATTCTTTAAATGTTCCTAAAATTAGAAGTATATTTTCGATGTGCACCACCATCTGATAAAATATATATAAAAATCGAAAATTTAATTCTAATTTTATACCAGAATTGTAATTCTAGTTTTAATCATAATAGAATCCAGAAATCCTCATTGCACTGGTTAACATAAACATATATATAATTCATAACATAAACTTAACAAATATGTTTAATAGTTAAACATAAATCAAACATTACAAATCAATATTCGAGTGGACATTGCAACATCCTTATAATATCATTGATTGTTCTTGATAAAGTCGCGATCTAACTCGATTGAAACTTTCTCCGAAAACTTTCATAAGTAGACCATAGCCCATAGATTACCGTTGCTCTTCACCACGCATTGTTCATGAACCGAAGATTCCTTCATTATCAATCGATGATACAGTATTGATCTTCTCTACCTTTCACCGTCACCAAAGGTACAAGTTCTCGCAATGTTTCACGCACAAATTCAATAGGTACATGTGATTTTGAATTCGCGAGATGGTATGGCGGAAAATGAACAACTCAACAACCCATTTGATGTTCAATTTCATGTTAATTTTTGGTTTTCATGTGTGGTAGGTATACTCCGATAAATACCGGGAGTGAAAAATCAAAAGCAAAATGTAAACAACTTATACAAAAACATGTCATATATTCAAATATTATGCATTTGGTCAAACTACAAAATGACTATATTTCTACATCATAATGCGGCTTATTTGATACTTATGTTACACGTAAAGTATACACACTATTGTTTTTAAAATGCAATAAAATATAAATAGAAAAACTAAATTGTTTTATCAAAATAGTTTATTATTTTTATAAAAAAAATACATATTTTTGAAATAAAACAAAACTGTTTTATCAAAATTGGATTAAGTATATAATTCAAATTTCTATATATTATCTCAAAAAGTATTATATCTTAAATTAAAATTAATTTTAAAATAAAATATTAGTAATATAAATAATGAAAAATAACTCATTTTTCCTATTTGGATTTATAGGTGATTTGAAATATATTTACTTTAAGTTTTTTTTAATGTAAATAAAATATCGAACTCGTATATTCACACAGATTTTAATCTAGATATTCTGCATTTACACTGATATAGGAGTAGTACGCATAATTTTATTTCCATCATATAATAAAAATAAAAATAAGAAATAAAATTGTTTTACCAAATTTTTAATTATTTTTGAAAAAAAAGAGTCACATTGTTTGAAGAAAACTTTGTTACGTATCTTTTAACAAACATTTAACTATATTTTCATTCTAATAAAAAATATTTTTAACTCGCTTATAAATGACAAATATATTCTCGTAAAATGCAATTATTGTCTTAGTTATATATTAGTAACATGCATTTTAAGGAACTCACATTAACTCACATTTTTTTTAACGTTGGACTAATAACTCATTTCCGTATGTAATTTTATATACATGTAAGTTGTATTAACTACAAAAATGATATCTAATTTCAATCACACTAGACAACATACACTATTGAAATTGCTTTATTTTTCATCACAAAATTTACAAAATAATAAAAACAAACTAAGATTTACCTATTAATGTGAAAACAATTTAAACTAATTTATAAAAGACATATTTTTATATTTGGATTAGTATTACATTATTCTTGTAGATATATTTCCTCTTATTTATATAAATGAAATACATTTTTATATCACTATTTTAATTGTGTAAAATAATTAATAATGTCATACAATTTTGAATAAATTTCAATTAATAACATACTATATATATGTTTAAATAATTAAAATATTTTTTATGTTTTAATTTATAAATCGAATTTAATATTATTCATTTTGTTTTAATATGTTATAGTATTTCTAATTTTATATAATATACTATATTTTAAAATAAAAATAAAATATTTTATAAAAAGGAATAGTAACATAAATATTTGTAAAGTGTATTTATTTATATTGTTAATGGCAAATATTTGTTATATTTTCTTGTGATTTTTTCAATTATATCAAATATTTATGATATACATGTTAATATATTTTAAATTAAGTATTAAATATATTTAATTTGTAATATGTCTATTAATATTTTTAATGCGGGAATCATTGAAAATAATAATATTGACATATTATATGAGATCATTTTATTATTTTTGTTTTGAATGAATATATATATATATATATATATATATATATATATATATATATATATATATATATATATATATATATATATATATATATATATATATATATATATATATATATATATATATATATATATATATATATATAACTTTTGTTCTGTCATTGTTTTTTTTAAAAAAAATTGAATCAATAACTTCATATTTCTTGTTATAATTGTTTTAATTTTGTGTTTTAAAAAATATGATTTTCATTTGATCTTAATTTTTTAATCTACATAAGAAAATGTAGGAGTTTTTTTTCCGAGCAAGTAAAATATTTCAATAGTAATAACTACTTAATGCAACAAATAATAAGAAACAAATAAATATTAAATAAAATTAATTAAAATTTAATATAAACTCAAATTTTAGAAATTATTTTTATAAAAATAAAAATTATTATTATTATTTTGAAAATAAATAAAAATAATTATTTTTAAAAGAAGAAAATGAAAGTGACAAAATTATTGTAAACCATTTGAAGAAATATGAATTTTTCCAGTGTATAACATTACATATAAAATCTTCTGTGATAAATTACTATAAACATATTTAATAATACGATATTTTTTTACTATATAATAAAATGATAAAATCGATAAATCACAATATCTTCGGTAACATTTCACACAATGATATTTAAATTACTATAAACATATTTCACACAATGATTTTTTTCATTGTATAATAAATTAAATTATATAATAAAAAATTACTATAAACATATTTCACATAATGATATTTTTGTATTGTATAATAAATTACATTGTATAATAAAAAATTACTATAAACATATTTCACACAATGATATTTTTTATTGTATAATAAATTACATATTTATTATCTTTATTAAAAAGACCTAGAACCAAATTTAAAAATTTACTCCTCAAATGTATGAAATACAAAATTGAAATTAGAACAAAAAAATTATACACAAATAGTACAGAAGAAAAAAGCCACCAATTTAAAACATGAGCTTCAACCTTAACTCATTATACTAATTCCTTTTATAATTCTCAATTCTACTAATTCCTTTTTATAATTTCCAAATTCACCTTAACTCATTATACTAATTCCTTTTTATAATTCTCAATTCTACTAATTTCTTTTTATAATTCCCAAATTCACCCTTAACTCATTATACTAATTCTTTTTATAATTCTCAAACCATAAGGATGCACTTGCGTTCAACTAAAAGAAGAAAAAAAACTAAATTAATTAAGCCTCAACCACAACAAAACATAAATAAAGCCTCAACCACAACAAAACATAAATAAATGAGGAAGAAGATGTGTGGGGTAGTTGGTGTTTATGGTCATATTTATAGGAGAGAAGATGGCATGGAGAATTCCATCAAAATAACAGGAATATTGGCATTAATTAGCGCAGTATATCAATAAATATTGGCATTAATTAGGGCAGTATTGACCAAAATGAATTTGTATCTACTGGAAAAAAAATTGTGATTGGATCAAATAAAAAAATAAAGAATTTTTCATAACATCTTATCTTCTTATATGGTACTCTTATATGGTATATAGAGTAGAAGTTTAACCAAAATACTCTATATGTAAAAAATAACAGAAGAACGAAAAAGAATTCACAACTAATTCATCAAACACTTAGTGTGCAAAGTTCGAAACCGTAAATATGATAATGATTTTCTGCCAATTCATAAACGGTAAGCGAAGCTGCAATCAGCAACAACACAACAACAAAGTTATGGCAAAAGTTGAACTAAAACATAAGCAAAAAGAAGAAAGAAGACGAATGCATTTTATCTCATACCTTGTGAGTACGGTCGAAAGATGCATTTTATTCTTCTTGTCGCGTCATCCGGGTAAGTTCTCGTCCAATTTATTATTATAATGTTGTATGTTTGCTCTAACTTTAACCCAAACCAAAATTTGTTGAAATCCACCAAAACCTATGATGAATTTCTACCAATTTTGATGAACAAGATTGATATCACCACACAATGACAATGAGAAATATAGAGAAAGAAAGAAGAAACAAGACAAGATTTTCCACAGAGTAACTCTCTGCCCACAAACTGTGGAAAGCTTCTTTATTCACTTTGCAACTGCAAAAATTTGTGAATGACTTGATTACAAAAATAGGGTTACTCTATTTATTGATTTATGTTAACTAATGCCCAAACTATAAAATCCCAAAAATACCTATTTTGAGCTAAATCAATCTATTCTATTTTAGATTTAAATCAAATATATCTAAATCTAAAACAAATATGTGTGTTACAAATTGTTTCACACTAAAAAAATCCAATCAAATCTTTTCTGACACAAGGAATTACTTTTAAAACACCTCCTGATTAATTGTGTCTAAGCTATTTACATTCATCATAGCTCTTAGTCTTCGAAATACTTCAACCTGCACACTCTTCGTCATGATATCTGCAATCTGATTCTCAATTTTGCAGTGTTCCAAATTCATCTTCCCATCTGCTACCTGCTCTCGAAGATATTGGAACCTCATTTCGATGTGCTTGCTTTAACCGTGTGCTATCGGGTTCTTCGCCAGGTTGATAGATGATATGATGTCGATCTTCATGGTAATTGCTTCATGATTTTTACCAGTAATTTCTTCGACCAAGTTCACCATCCATGTTGCTTGACATGCACAAAGAGAAACATCTATGTATTATGATTCACATGATGATAATGCCACAACTAGTTCCTTTCTCGAACTCCAAGCAACTGGCGCAGTACCTAACATAAACACATATCCTGCTGTGGATTTTTTATCCTCAGCATCACTACACAAAATCGAATCTGTGTACCCCACTAACTTACATTCATTTTCCTTTATCAGTTGCTGGAAATAAATGCCATAGTCAAAGTTCTTTCAAATACCTCAATATCCTCTTTTTCTAGATGCGATACACTTTGACTTTTGCATGAATTTACTCACCATACCCACATTGTATACTAAGTCAGGCCTCGTATGACAAAGGTATCTTAAGGACCCAATAAGTCTTAAATATTGGGGTTGGTCGACATTATCTTTCTAAGTCTTTCGACGTTGCAATCTTGGTTTTGCGTGTCAAGGTTGAATTACATTCTTCCATCTCAAATATCTTGAGAATTTATCATGCATATCTTCTTTGATGCATCATCAAGCCTCTACTAGTATTGTAGAATTTGATGCTAAGGAAATATAAGATATCACCCGATCAGAAATTTCGAAATCCTTGTTGAGAGCACCTTTGAAGTCTTCAATCTTCTTCTTGCAGCTACCTGTTATCAACAAGTCATCGGTATAGAGACATAGTATAATCAATTCACTATTTCTTCTTCTTACGTATACTCCATGTTCAGTTGTGCACTTCACAAATTCCTTCTCCCTTAGAAAACTATTTATCTTCTTATTCCAAGCTCTTGGAGCTTGTTTCAATCCATACATGGCTTTATGAAGCATGTACACTTTTCTCTCTTCGTTATGTTTCACAAACCCAACTGGTTGTTTAACATAAACTTCTTCATACAAGGGTCCATTCAAGAATGCACACTTCACTTCCAAATGACATATGTGCCAACTGTTTATTTCTGCTAAACCAACAACCAACCTAATTGTTTCGATCCTAGCCACAGGTGCAAAAACCTCATCGAAGTCAAATCCTTCTTTCTGGAGAAATCCTTTCACCACTAGCCTTGCTTTGTGTCGAGTTACTTCCCCTTTGGGATTCATCTTCTCTTTGTATACCCACTTGAAATTAATTGCCTTCTTTCCTTGAGGCAACTCGACAAGTGACCAAGTGTTGTTATCTTCGATGGACTTCACTTCTTCGTTCATCACTTTCACCCACTTTGAATCTTTCAATGCTTTAGTTGCATTGATAGATTTGATATATGCATAGAAAACATAGTGTACAAGTTCACCTTCATTATCAACCATATCATCTGATGTAACCACACAATCTTGAAATCTTGCGGGCATGTATCTTGTTCTCTCACGTCTGCTTATACTTGTACTTGGTTGATCTATATATGTTGGTTCCTCTTGTCGAACCTCTCTTTTGGCTTGAGTTTTTGGTTCTTGGTAAGATTCTCACTGAATCTTCTTGACATTTCGAGTCCAATCCATTCTTATAACTCATCTATGATCACGTCCCTGCTGATCACAATCTTCTTGATCACTGGGTCGAACAACATAACCTCATGTCAAATGATATCCAACTAGTATCACTTGACTGACTTGTCATCAAGTTTTCTTCTCCATTGATATGGCACATGTCTATGTGCAATAGATTCAAATACCTTGTGTGACTGCTAGGCTTCACACTAGACCAACATTCTTCCGGAGTAATTCCTTCTAGCTTCTTCTGGGACTTGCTCAAAATATATGTTGTAGTCGACACAGCTTCACCCCAAAACTCTTTAGGTAAATTCTTGTCTTTCAACGTACTTTGAACCATATTCATGATGGTTCGATTCTTCCTTTCTCTAGCCCTATTCTATTGTGGAGTGTAGGGTGGAACCACCTCATGCACACTCCCTTCTTTTTCATATGACTTGTCGAAGTCTTTCGGCACATACTCTCCACCACCATCAGTTCTCAAAACTTTGAGCTATCGACCACTTTGTCTTTCGACCATAGATTTAAACTTGGTAAATACCTCGATCACTTCACTTTTCTTCTTGATCAGGAAGGTCCACAGTTTTCGACTGAAATCATCTATGAATGTGACAAAGTATTTATTACCTCCAAACGAATCCACATGAATTGGCCCACATACATCAGAGTATATGACTTCAAGAACAACATTAGACTTGCTTCCTGCATAATTGATGAAGTTATTCTTGTGTTGCTTCGCTTGCAGACATTCTTCACACACTTCGTTTGGAATGTCAATTTATGGCAATCCTGAAACCATATTCTTCCTCTTTAAATCTCTAATGTCTCTGAAGTTGAGATGGCCTAGTCGATAATGCCATATCCATTCGTCTCTACTAGCTGTAGTCGAAAGGCACCGATGCTCCATCATGTTTAGTTCGATCTTAGTTGTTCTACTATGGGACATAGGAGCCTTCAAGATTAACCTTTCATTCGCGTTCGGCGACTCTCATCATGTTGTCTTTGACAGTCACTTTGTAATTTTTTCGACCAACTTCCCTATGCTAAGGTTTCTCTTCATGCTTAGAATGTATAACACATTGAAATTACCGACCTGGGCCATCTTTCCTTATGATCATAACATCTTAACCACCGCCACCGCTAGAGTATCATTTGGTAAATTTCACCATGTTCTTCATTGAGGGCTTTAGATTAATAAACCAACCTTTCCTTCCACCCATGTGTGATGAACATCCTGAATCCAAGTACCATTGATCCTTGAATTTTTCTTCATCTCTTGTTGTGACCATCAACAACATTTCTTCTTCTTCATACTTAGAAAACTTTGCATCACTTTGTTGATTATTTCGCCTCCGGACAACCACTAATAATGACCATACTTAACAATTATACCATTGAATGTGACTATTGTTAGGCTTTTGACCACCACCTCTTCCTTTATTTGCAACACCACCTCTTTGGTTGCCTTGGTATGGTCTTTTCTGATTCGACATGTTTCCTTTGTTCGCTTACTCTACACCGAATTATCGGGAAGTACCTCTACCTCTCCGCTTCCAACCATTTTCCTTTGCCTTTCTTGTCTTTTTGTTGATTAAGCCTCGCAGAGCCACATCACTCTTCGATTACTTGCAGCTCTTTCATTCATCCTTTGTTCATGGATTCAAGCGTTCCTTGAAGTTCTTCCTTTGTTAACTTCGAAAAATATTTCCTTCTTCTATAGCCACCACCACGTGGTCTAACTTAGGGGACAAAGATCTCAAAATCTTGGAAACAATAGCTCTTGTTGTTAATTCTTCTCCACATGTCTTGAGATTCACTAGTTTTGTAACCCTAGTGAAGAAATCAGATATTTTACTATCTTCCATATGAAGTAATTCATATGTTCTCTTGTTAGTTTGTAACCTCATCTCTTTCACCTTTTCTACACCACCAAAGGACTTTGCAAGAATCTCCCAAGCTTCTTTTGCGAATTCTGAATCATTTACTTTCTCAAAATTCTCTAGACTCAGACATTGATGAATTATGAAGAGTGATTTATAACCCAACTTCTCCAATTCTATGTGTTTCTTCTTGTCTTCTTCTGAAGTGTCTTCTTCAAGCGCTTCTAATCCATCATTTACAAGATCTCAAAGACCTTGACAATAGAATAAAACCTTCATCTGTTTGCATCAATTCTCATAGTTATCTACTTTCAGAATTGGTAGACTTGCTGGATAATTCACATTCCCATAACTCACTGCCATCGTGAATTCTTCTTCTACAATCGTTCTTGATTGTTCTTCCCTTGAATCGATTAACCAGAGCTCTTGATACCAGATGTTGGATATCCACCAAAATCTATGATGAATTTCTATCAATCTTGATGAACAAGATTGATATCACCATACAATGATAATGAGAAATATATAGAAAGAAGAAATAAGACTAGATTTTCTGCAGAGTAACTCTCTGCCCACAAAATATGGAAAACTTCTTTATTCACTTTGTAACTGCAAAATTCTGTGAATGACTTGATTACAAAAATATGGGTTACTCCCTCTATTTATAGATTTAGGTTAGCTAATGCCCAAAATATAAAAGCCCAAAATACCTATTTTGGAGGTAAATCAAATCTATTCTATTTTAGATTTAAATCAAATCTATCTAAATCTAAAACAAATATGTGTGTAACAAACTGTTTCCACACTTCTAAAACAAATCAAATCAAATTTTTTCCGACACAAAGAATTACTTTCAACAAAATCTAAATTGAACTAAACCACCATCAAAATGCATAATAAAATATCAAGAACATCATATACAATGAAACAATATTCTTAAAAACATGAATCTATGAAATAGGACAATGAAGATGAATGTATAAACAACAACAGTAACACGAATCATCGAAGAAAAATACAGAAAAACAATGGAGTTTGAAGATTTAATATGAAACAAATTATTATGAAACCCAAAATTTACAAGGAAAATCAATCCTGGAAATTTGCAACTGAACTTAAAACCGATTTTGGAGAGAAATTGGTTGGATGAAGAGTTTAGCATTTGATTAATTCTTATAGTGGGTAGGATTTATTATTTGCATCAGTAAAAGTTTATTCCTTTACGTTTTCCACTGCAATTCTAATTATGCAGGTTAATTAAAAAATATGATTATTTACACGTAAGTGGATGATTATTTTTGCAGTCAAAATAAATGATATTTTCTCTGTCTTAAAATAAAATTCGTTTAAGATTGTTACACTCGAATTAACAAAATTAATGATTGAGTCAGTAAAGATAATATTTTTACAAAATTATCCTTAATTATTATTGGTTGTTGAACATTGTCATAAATGTATAGTATGATTTTCTATCTTGAGAAGAGTTGGTGAAAATTAATTAATGTTGCATTGGAGAAAAAAAACTATTATTGAGATTTTTTTTAATAAAACACTTATTTTAGAATAGAGAGAGAATAGAGTTTAAGTAATGATAAATAATAATTAGTATTGTAATGACGTTTAGGGACATAGAAAATGGTTGTAACACTGATTGATTTAGTTAGGATAATCAAATGATTTTGTTAGTAGTCTTACTTATTATATTAAAAGTAGAAGAAGAAAAAACTTTATGCACTTGGTAATTAACAAACATCGTTGATATATCGTATATTTTAAAGAATTTATTGTGGAAAATTTCTTCACCCACCTAGTGGACTTCTTCTCTATCCCTGGTGGAAACTCAAAAATACCCTCAGGTTTCATAAGTGCACTTACGAATTTATCTCGGAGGTGGACTTCGCAAGTGCACTTACAAAATAAACTATATTTTTTATAAAATAAGATGAATTCTCAAGTGCACCTACGAAGTCACATTTTTTTTTAAAAATCATGTGAATTAGCAAGTGCACTTATGAATTCACCTTATTTAGGGAATTCGTAAGTGCACTTACGAAGTCTGTCTATTATTTTAGCAAAACACACAGAATAACCCCCAAACCCATTTCATTTCAAAACATACAACAAACTCAAAACTTCAAACTCAAAACTCATCTCCAAACTCCAAACTCCAAACTCCAAACTCATCTCCAAACTCATCTTCAAAGTCATCTCCAAACTCAAATTGGCGTAAGTTTTCTTCATATTTTTTTGATTCAAAATGTAAATTTTTGTAAGATTATTAGATTAGGTCGTAGAAATTAAATAGTATGTGAAGTAATATTAGATAAATGTAGTTGTATTGGATAAAAAAATAGGAATTTTGGGTGTTTAGGGACCGAGTTTTCTGCTTTTAGAATTTTCTGGACGAAGGGGTTTCACAAGTTCATTTACGAAGTGACCCTAGAGGATTAATGCACTGCGTAATTCACCCAGATGGATGAATTCGTAAGTGAACTTACGAGTTGTTTCCTAAGTTGTTTTTATATTAGTAACCTAACAATTGTAATGGTTTATTTCAGGAAAATGACAGAAAACCAGAATCACATGGCGCGTTTGAGACATAGCAGGCTAAGCCAAACTGTGTCGGCTTGTCGAGGAGAACTCCCGTGCAGCAACACATGCAAAAAGAACTACACAGGCACCGGGAGCCTGTGGACGAGGATATTTTTGTTCAGTTTCACCGTGGCCAAGTCGCGGCGGTGTTTTTTGATGTACCTGGTAGGCACGTCCGCCTTTGTGGACATGAGTGGCTACTACACCGATGTAGCTACCTAAGGTATTTTATGGACCGTCTATAGTTCGTGATCGATCCGAGTGCCACCGCTCGACCTACCCTACCAGAAGAATGAAGCTTCCATGGAGGCGGGCGCCACCGCGTGCACACTCATCACGAAAATTTTTATTTTAACGATAAATTTTAATTAGTTTTAATTTATGTGTACTTACACATTATGTTTTTGTTGATGCAGAGCTGGATTATATCATACTTTCACCGCATCCATGGTTACACTGAAGTTTATTCTGAACAAAGGCAACCAAATTGTGCTTCCTTATTGGGTGTTCCTTGATCGCACCAACCATGACAAAATTAACTGGACGCCATTTGCGGACTACAGGGAGGTTATTCCATTAGATCTCATCTCATTATACTCTATGTGGCTAGCTTATGGGTTGATTATGATGTTCAGGTATCTTCCCGAGTGGTGTATGCGCCATTTTAGCTATGTGCAGATCATACCTAGATCTCCTTTTCAGGATGCTCCTGACACTATGACATGGCAGGATCTCGATGACGTCTTCCAAGATTGGGAGAATCGTGTGGTGCCAGAGGAGTATCGGATGATGCGGGCACCCCAAATGTGGCATTGTGTATAGGGGTATGTGACATGGTTCTTTATAGTGTCACACACTTTCATGACACCGGATGGTCCTGGACGTCCACCGAGGCCAACACATGAGGATCTCCTAGAAAACGAGCAGGCCCAGGATGACCATGACATTGATCTAGTGCCCATCTGTCAGCGTATCCTCCAACTTGGATGTGAGTCGTTGGATGCAGGGATTGTGCATGAGTGCAGACCCAAGGTCGTTGTCGTGATGGAGAGGATCGTTGTTGAGGAAGAGCATGTAGTGGATTACTGTAGGTAGAGGAGGGCGTGGGGGTTAGGATTAGGCATACACATTAGCCTTATGTTTTGTTATTTGATTTTATAATAATTTGATCGCACTTACTTTCGGAATAATTTATGTAATTTGATATTTATGACTATTTTTCTCCAATCATATAGTAATATTTAGTTGGTTTGCATATATAGAATGCGACTTATTTGAATTTCTGAAAACATAAATATAATGCGACTTATAGTGAAAACCATTGTAGTTTTTAACATCTTTTAACACAATCAGGGAAAGTTTCATAAGTGCACTGACGAATTGACCTTTCTGGGTGAATTCGTAAGTGCACTTACGAAGTAAGCTTATTTTTTTTCAAATCCAACGTTTAAAATAATAAAGCGTATAAAATAAGGTGAGTTCGTAAGTGCACTTACAATTCACTTAGATATAATCGATTAGAAGTGCACCTTACTTAATTCACCAATAAGATGAATTCGTAAGTGCACTTACGAAGAATATTTTTTATTTTTCAAAGGTGTAGGAGAAAATCACTAGATATGTAAAGAAATTTCTTTATTTTGTGTTTCGCTTATGATTAAGAAATAATTTTTATGTATTATTTAATAATGATTGTGTGCCTTATTTAGATAATCTCTATCATTTTATTGGACGGTGTCGCTTCCAAATTCTTTTAAAAGGATAAATAATAATAATAATGAATTTATTATTCTAATGAAATTTTAGGTAGAGTTTAATTGTTATGTACTATCGATTGTAAAATTTTGTACATTATCATTACATCACAACTATCAACTATAATACTTTTATAAAAGTCAAATAAAAATTAAATATTTTTAATAAATTAATGATTGCGATTAACTAACGTTATAAAATTTATTTACATCATTGATGTATTTCAACATAAAACCTTCTAAAATAAGATAAAATTTAATTGTTTAATATATATATATATATATATATATATATATATATATATATATATATATATATATATATATATATATATATATATATATATATATATATATATATATATATATATATATATATATATATATATATATATACACACACACGTGTGTGTTTTTTCAATATTTATGAAACATTTATCTTGATCAACTAGTATAATGAAAAGTTACACCTTTAATTTGACTTGATATATAAATAATAAATTAAACTTTTCTGCATGAACCTTTCAGTGAATATTAAACTTAATACTTAATGAACTTTTTAAAAAATTTGTTGATTTATAAATATTACGGATTTATTTATACTAATACAAAAATATAAGTAAATATTTAAATAATAGGTTGAGTAAGTGTCAAAAGTAAAAAAAAAGTTAGTCATATTTTTTTCTCTTAAACAACAAGTCAAATACGGGTATGGAGTATAAAGACGACGGTGTGGAAGTGATCTTTTTGTGGAGTAATTATTTATCTCAATTGTAATTTTTATAATATTAATAAAGATTCTTTGTAATTTCTTTCATAAAATGTAATTTGTTTGTAATTATTTATTTTTAGCGATTTTATCTGTTTTTGTGTAAAAGATTGGAGAACTCTTAGTTCTCCTATTAATATAATCTTACTTAAAAAAAAACAAGTCAAATCCAATTCACCCATATGCCTAAAAGTGCTTAAGAGTGGTTAAGTAAAATGAGAAAGAAAAAAATTAACATTGTCTCACTTGGGTCCATTTATTTCATGGTGAATCATAAATAACAAGAAACTAAACATGAGAATCTTAAGAAGTGCATCCTCTAATAACGAATAATATGAGTTTGGATCTGCTCCAGTTCCACATTGGTCTAGTTTACATTATAGATGAAT
Organism: Vicia sativa; assembly: GCA_021764765.1. Taxonomy (NCBI): domain Eukaryota; kingdom Viridiplantae; phylum Streptophyta; class Magnoliopsida; order Fabales; family Fabaceae; genus Vicia; species Vicia sativa. Next base: position 168,875,981 of record CM038794.1, read on the forward strand.
AACACATGTGGATTTAAAATTCAACAGTTGAGATTAAAAGTTAAATATAAATTTTTTGTTTTAAAACAAAAATCACACATGAATTCTCTCGTCCAGAAACTCAATAATCTTAAAACTCAAGATTCATCGGACCAAGATAAATCATGATCATTGTCTCTTTGAATCATAGATAGATGTTGTCTCTCTGCGTTTCTTTCTTGTTGAATTGCTAGTTGTTACTACTGTTGCCAATATTCATTGTTGCGGCAATACTATTTCAATTATTTTAAGGATTGAAGATTATTTAGTTGTGGCGTGAAATTGAAAAATATTCTTGTTTGATTGCTAATCATAAAACAAATATGTGCATTTTTCCCTCTGATATTATTGACTAGTTTACAGATGTGAAAACTATTTCACAAGAAGTGTATGTAAGAAGGTTTGTGAGAAATTGCATAAAAAAATAAGGATGGGTTTGAAAGTTGAGTGACAATTTATTTGACGGCAGCGAAGCAATAGAGGGGAGCAGAACTTTTAGGAGGAGAAGTTTAATCACATTTTTTAGAGGGGAGCAGAACTTTTACCCTTTGTTTGTTTGAAGAGAAATAGGAAAGAGAGAAAGAGAGAAGAGAAAGAGATGGGAGATGGTCACTTTCTCTTCTTGGAATGCAATGAAATAAAGAAGAGAGATTTAAGAATGGTGGGACCCACCACTTTTTATCTTCTCTCCACATTAGAGAAAAAAGAAGAGAGAATAACTTTTGAATTTCATTATTCCAAGCCAAAATTAAAATATGATTTTCTCAAAATAAATAAATATGTGCACAAAATATAAACGAAAAAAATAAAATCAAAATGAAGAAGAGTTTCATAAATATAATGAAAACTACGTTATGGTACTAAGTCTCGTTCATACTGCATGATCCTTATAAAAAATTGTGGTATGTTTTTGTCAAATCAAGGATTAAGAATCATTAACTTTGTGATAATATGTTATATGACCACTTTATTTTTTTTAACAAATATTTGATGTCTCCGAAGAAACGAAGACATCAATTTTTGCACTCTGACAATCAAGTTTCGCACTCGTAGAAGCTTGTTTATGGATAAAAACAATCAAAATTAAATTAGAAGTAAATACATTTACATCAATTTTTTTATTTCCGCACTCTAATTTTTAAAAGAACGAGGCTTTAGTAATTCAGAGTTCGTATCGAGAAATTATGACACTGATAAAAAAATTATTTCTATCAGAAATCGAACTCAATATTTTTTAAGTCTTTGTTTCTTTGTGATAATATGTTCCTATCAAAGCTTCTACTAAGAAATGAAGACTTAAGAAATATTGAGTTCGATTTCTGATAGGAATAATTTTGATCGATCATAACGACACAAACTCTGAATTTCTAAAGCCTTATTCTTCTAGAAATCAGAGTGCACAAAAAATTGATGTCCATGTGTTTACTTCTAATTCCATTTTGGTTGTTTTTATCAATAAATAACACAACATAGTTGTCCCATTGCATCTTCAATGGCCTAAAAAACTGTCGATAACTCTAAACCAAAAAACAAAACCTTCAACCACATATTATGTGAGGTAGTCATAAAACAAAAGAAAAACTCATTCTCTATGGTGGACTCAACAATAAAGGTTCGCTTTGAACATCTCCAACATAAAAATCCATCGACCAACATAAAAATATTTAATGTTGATTTACGATTATCATTGTAACTAGTGTAGTCTAAATCAGAGTAGTCAACCACTTATAAATTATCAATTTTTTTATATGATCATGCAACTCTTTGTTCCCTGAGGATATCTCATCACTTTCTTAGCAACTCTCGAGTGTCAATACTTGGATTAATTTGATATCTTCCTAAAACTCCAAGACATAAGAAATGAACTGTCAGGTTCGGTGCAAACTGAGAATACATAACACTTCTTAAAGTTGAAGAATATAAAATATTCTTCATGTGTTATCGTTTAAAGTTACTAGAAATTAATGAATTTTTGACATTTTTAGATCTTCTTATTCTTGCCTCATCATCTTCTTGAAGAACTTGTAGTTCAATAGGTTCAATAATAAATTGTTTAGCACTATCTTGATATATTTCATTAATAACTTGACTTGATTTATATTATCATTTTCACTACTATAAATATTACATTTCAAGACAAAGTTTTCACTTCATTAAATAAAAAAATTGAGATATAATTCCAGGACGAATTATCTTCTTTTTTTATAAAATACCATCGGTTCCCTCAGTTTTCATAAATAACCAAGGAGAAAACTAATTCAATATATGCTTCAAATCCCATCAAATGTCGTTTATGTTTTTATTTTCTCGACCTTTCTTTCTTTTTGTTTGTTTTTATTTGTAAATTAAATGATATATTTCATCCGTTTCTTTAATAATCGATGGGTTAGATAATCAGAATTTACTATAAAAAGCCCTCATAAATTAAGTTTTATCCTAAACCTAACTCGTCTATAGTCACTCCAAACACGTGCACGTCATTATTTGGGAAGGACTGAAAGATAAAAAAATCTGCAAGATTTTGTGTTGTATGTTGTTCTTCTAACACCCATGTGAACAAAATATTGTTTTCGCTCTTACAATCTATCTCACATAATGATAATGATGGTGTTGTTGTTATTGTTTCTACCTCTTGCAAGGCCATTGTTATATTTTTGAATAACCTTCATATGTTGTCAATCAAATAAAAACTCCATAATTTATTGCTTTCTTTGATTGATAACATTGAAAATTTTATTCCTAAACATGCTATAAATTGCAAGCAGTTTTGTTGTTTCACAATACAAGTCCTTTGTTTGAATATTACAACACACAAAGATGAAAGTGCAATCACATAACCATATGATGTCCTTTATTTGTTTTGATATTTTTGTCAATTTGAGTGTATATTTTATAGTTTGTTCGCTTAATTTTCATTTGATTATCATTCAATTATTCGTCTGTTTGTATCTCTTTGTAATTTGAGTTGTATTGTATTAGCATCGGATATTTAGCATTGTACCATTTAGACCCTTCTTTACTCAATAAAATTTTAGAGTGTTTTACCCATGATATTGTTCCTATTTTAGCCTCGAAAATTTCTCTTTTGTTGTTTCATCAAGTGAGGCTTGAATCACAAGTTAGAACTCTAAGATTAAGATGTTGAGTGACTTGATTCTAATCAAGCGTTATGTGATTCGAATTAAGAACCTTGTGAAGATTGGGATTTTACTCTGGATGATTTTATTCGGATCACAAAATGAACATGATTCGAATCACAATCTCATGTGACCCGAGTTAAGTGATAATCTTGACTCGAATCAAATGTCTCCACAAAGATAAATTTGGGCTCTGCTCAAATTGACTCGAATCGAAAATTTAACTTGACTTGAATCAAAATATATTGTGATTTTAATCATTATTTCTTCTTGATTCCATTTCTTATAAATCCCTTCTAGATGGACCTCTTGTTCTTCTGAAAAGGAAGCATGACACTTCCCAGAAAAAGAAAACTCAGAAGAATAAGCAAAAGGTTATGAAGCTGGTTAAACCAGGAAACTTTGAAGAATGTTCCACTTTCCTTCTATCGAGCTCCCTCTAGTATGTATTATTGCTCTCAAAATCTTGATGCCTCTAGTTCGATACTAGAACCATTACTTCATTTATTCCTACACCACCTCCACAAAATTCAACCACTGTTATAACTACCTTCATCCCACCTTTATCTACTATTTATTCATCTCATGCTAAAAATCCAAAACACCACCTCAACCAACCGATCGCGACTTTATCGTCTCTTAATCGAGACTGCAAGTGCATGTCCTATCGCGTAGTTTAAAAAGATATCGAACCCACGAGAATATAAATCGATCTATTGTTATCCTAAGTTATCAGATATAGCTAAGGCGGATAATTATTTTAGATAATGGTTAAAGAAATATAAATTAAACGGATATTAGTACGTAATATAGTGAACCTAAGCGGATTAAATCGAACCTAAGCGTATAAAGATAATTAACTTAATTGTTCTCAGAGATTATCGGCTTTAAAACCCTCAACTCACACCCTCGTGGTCTTATCTCGGATTATACTCCTAAAGTCCTATGCCTCTCGCCAGCCCATAAGTGTTTAGAAAATATTCTTTGAAAACTTAATAAAATCTAATTGCTTTAAAGCGCCTCACCGTATAAATCGAATGCTAACTTTAGCTATCCTTAAAACCTCACACTTTCGTGGTCTCGATTTCAACCTATTCTACTTTCTTATCGTAACTAAAGATTGATTTTAATTACAAAAGTCATAACTAATTTAAGTTAATTAAGATTTTAGCTTAGGAACAATTTAATTCCTACTCTTACTATTACATACTGATACCTACTCGGTTTAGCCGGACATATTTATTAATTTGGACATGCATAAATAATAAGGTTCAATATATTTAAACATCTCCATAATCAATTAAATAAATATCAAGCAACAATACTTTAAATAAAATAAAATAATTAGATTAAAAACCTGAAAATAAAAATACTGGAATAAATCTTGTTCTTCGAAATAAACGAACACTCCACCACAAGTCGGCTGGATCTGCTCGAAGACTTCTCGAATCGAAAGAAAAATACGACAAGAAAAATAAAAGAAATATAACTACCTAAAAACTAAAAAGAAAGGAAAATCTAAGACTAAAAATAAAATAAGAATGCTGAAAGAATAACAATGTTCGGTAAAAATGCCGACCTTTCCTCTGAAACTTGAACTTGTATTTATAGCTTATTTCGTAACTTCCCGTTCCATTCTTCTTGCATGAACGTGTGGTCGTGGATAAATAAAACTGCCAAAACGAATGGGAGACGAACGCCTCCACGTGTAGAAGAGAGAATGAGACGCGGGTCTCATTTTGTTGGCAAGTGGTGGGCCCCTTTGGAGGCGGTCGCCTCAAAGATGAGTGGAGAGGGTGAAACGAGCGTCTCCCACGTAGGTAGTGGCTTGGGTTTGACTAGAGGGTGCGCCTCAAGGCTTAAGGAGACGTGGGCCTTGATGGGTCTGGCTTTACTGGGCTTAGTCTTTGCTCCGTGGATAATTATTTTCTTCTTCTATAACTCCTCCTTTTGCTATATTACCCCTTGCTTCATTTCTTTGACTTTTTTTAATTAGATTTTTTTCTCAATTTTATTTCTTTGCTCAATTGATCTTTATTTAATACAAATACCTGAAACAAAAGAAATACCAACGTAATACAGAAATAAAATAATATAATTAAATAAAAATAGTAACATTATCCATGAAAATTAAGTCAAATATGTTATATAAATCCGTGTTATCAAACTCCCCTATACTTAAACCTTTGCCTGTCCTCAAGCAAAAAGTAAAATGAAAATCTTTTAAGCATAAGTCAAACAGTATATAAAACACACTTTCATTCGTACTTGGTTGTAATTCAATTCTTTGTTGGATAACTCAAGTTTAGACTTCACACCAAAATTACCGTAAAGACACTGGATAACCCCATTTATGCAGACCAATTTAAGTCATGTATTATAGCTCGACCTAATACTTTCGCTTCGCTTTCACCTTTCATTCAAGCGCAATCACATTAAGCCTTTTACCTTCCGAGATAGTGGAGTAACCGGTTATTGAATTTGATCTTTATAATCCAGCCTAGGAGTTCGTACTTATTTGGTACTCCTTTATCCAATTACAAATTATGGGATCGGACCGTCGTCCACCCTACCAAGTTCAGACGTGAACCATCAACCAATTCATAATGGATTGTTTGCATAAAGATTTTATAGTTTCCGCAACTGTTGGATTAAATGATCTGGTAAGGACCATCTAACTTAATAAGTGCATCTTCTGATAAAAATTTCTCTTAAAAATCTTGATCAATCACTTATATTCATCGATTCTCCACGTAGTTTGTCGTTTAAGGCGGTGCCGACTGCTTTTATAAACTACTTGGGGTTACTTTAAAACTAAGTTTTAAGGTGTTGGTATAAAAAGAACTTAAATCGATCTAACGTGTTGGGTTTTGAAGTGTTAGGACGATAACGATTTTGCTTTAGTCGCACTCGAGTTCTTATTTATAAAAATAAGCAACCTTAATACGATTTGAGTATGTCATGTTATAATTAAATTTTTTTTTATGGCTCAAGAAAATGGAAGAATTCGAATAAGCACGAGAATTTTATATAAAAGATTAAAATTACATAAACATGTATTTTATTTAATGGAAATTTTGCAATCTGTAAAAAGGAAACAAAAGGAAATACTAAATAGAGCAAAGAAAATAAAAACGAACTAAGAAATGTTCTGACTCCCCTAAACTTAAAATGAGCATTGTCCTCAATGTGATAAAACCAGGAGAAATCAGAAGGGAAGAGGGTGATCACTCGTTGCTTGGATGATTGCGTCCTCGCCTCTAGCGGTGGTCGCGCTACCGTCCGAATCGAATTGTTAGGTGTAAAGCATCCGCCATGCAGCGGCACCGTGCTTCGTTACGATCGTTTTGAAAAGCATATTCGCGCTGTTCGCTTGCACCTTCGAATAAGACGCAATGTTTCACTTGGATTTGTTCCATTGTTAGGAACCGCCGATCTTGCCAGTAAGATGGCAGCATGCATTGCATCGAGATTGGCGCCTCGGAGGATTTTCTTGAGGTGGTTGCGCAGCAAGTGCATTAAGAGCAAAACACCAATTGTTGCGGTTTCGCACGTCGATCTGATTTGGACAAGGAAACACTATACCAGGCACCAGACGTCTGTTGATCATTAAAGTGTACCGTCCATCTTGTCGTGGGGAGATAATATGGGAATCACGCATAAATAACATCAAGTAGATTTGCAGGCATCATAGAATGTCCAATGGACAAAAGCTCGTTGGTTAAGCCTAAAGCAAAAGCGAAAGATGTTATTATCCCACCGGAAAAAAAAGGGTTGGTACCTGCCGCATTTACGCATGTATGGAAATGGATTAGCATGAAAGAGCGGCGTTGATGGCATTCCCGTTGAGGGCAGGAAAAGAAAAACATTTCATTTTGGTTGACCTTATGGTTATTGGTTCTACCAAAATCGTGTTCAAGGATCGTGGAAATACCTCAAAGCGGGATTATAAATGTGGGAAGCATAAAGATCTCGCCAAATTTGATGGGTCGACCGTCGATCATGCCAAAAGAGAAACCAACTCGATCCCAAGAGATGTGAAAGGTTTGTAGTGAACGTTTGGCCTCTTGTGAACTGGTAAAGTTCAGCGATCCTTTCTGGTCAATGAAATACTTTGATTAAACATGCGAAATTTGCGGTGCCATTGTGTATGGATCAATCAGAGGGTGTTGTAAGAACGAACTAAGAAACTCTAACACGAAAGTGGTTCAAAGGTTGGAAAGGATTTGTGCGAGAGATGAAGCAAACCCGTGTTTGTGAGCATGAAGGTAATGCAATCCGTCATACCCAAAGTGTCTAAATGGCGCCTACATATTTGTGGGAACAACCGAACGTGAATAACTTCAAGTATTTCTCTTGTTGGCGTCATCCAGAATAATCTCAATATTACCCAAGGTTTTATATACAACAATCAAAGTAAATTAAAATTTCATAAATTCAATACTGAGGCATCACACCTTCAAAACCAAATTACTTTAAACAGTTTGCTTTAAAGTATAAATCTTGGATACATAGCATCGCTGAAACATAAATTGATTCATAAAAATCAAAACATCTTCTTTATTAAACCTCCTTAATAAATCATATTTTCATAAAGTATGATTCTTAATTACAAAAGAAAAATATCTAAAGAACAACAACAAGACAACATAATTATTTCCCCGAGTGCTACGATCGAGCATCGACCGACTAATAGCATTATAAACTCCGTCTTCATAACCTCGCACGCTACCAATATAAAGGTAACGGCGAAACAAGTAAAGGGTGAGATACTCCAAAACATATAATTAAAGGCATGATAATATATATATATATATATATATATATATATATATATATATATATAGTTTGAATTATAAAGTATAGATTAATAAGTGTAATTCCAACACATATTCAAAACTCACTTACTTTAATCGTCATTCTAATGTGTATAATCTACACTTTATCGTCATGACCTCTGGCATAAACCATCACAACAACACATAATGTTCGTTACCACGAAGTCATCACAAGTTAATACGTCACTAATCAACATAGCAATCATAAACAACAACATCAAACAACACCCTAAAACAATACTAAAAACTTAAGCAAATATATATAAAATCATCACAAATTGGCATAAAGCACATCGTCGCTAACATCATCACATCATATTTGCATTAAGCATTTCATCAAAGTTAAATCATCGCAAAACTCATCATTTATATTCATCGCATGGTTATCATGAAATTTATCAAGTCATATTCATTTCATGTTTATCCTAAAAGTCATCATCAAACAAAGCATCATATATCATCTCAATTCAACATCATCCATCAATTAAAACCAACGCCAAACAACTCAAACATAAACATAACCGACTCCATGAGACACGACTATGTTATGCATGTGGTACCGTCGCTTTGTCCATAATTAGGAACAATTGGCATAAAAGCCCATCGTGCAGCATAAAGCCCATTGTCGCCAATGCAATGTATGTGACGACAATAAAACACACAACACAAAAACATCATCATCGCTCATCAAAATTGGTATAAAGCCCACATCGCCATAATTTATCCAAATCAAGATAAATATATCGCATCATATTTGCATTATGCAGAACGTCACATATAATTCATCATCAAAAGTCATGCATTCACAAATCGGAAGCATTTATTAACAACATTAATATAATCATCACATCATCATGTACAAGGACATACATCATCGCATCGCATATCAACAAGTATTCATTAGTAAATACACCGTCGCAAACATTATATTTATTCACACCGCATCATTATCGATTAATTCACCCAATTCCAAAAACGGGAAAAAAAAGTCAAAACATCAATAATCGTCGCGAAAGTCATTCTTAATAACCGGCATTAATTATAATCATCAACATCTAATCGATTGTCCATACGTCTCTTAAATCGACTAAAACACACCGATTCAATTTAACCGTAATTAAGCCTATTTCGGTCATTTCGTAAAAACTCATAATTTCTAAAACTAACCTCACCACCACGTTCTACACATTGAACTTAGCTAGCACGTCAATTTCGTTGAATTCGAGCAACTTGTTGTCGCGAATTTACGAAATCGGAAAATCGAACATAATCGGGTTCTAAATTTAATCGGCTAATTTATGCCCTAATTATATTTTATGGATATAAATTGCTACTAGGTGAAATTGGGATTATTTGAACAAACAGAAGCCATTTCTTAAAATTATGCAGGAAAATATTTTTGAAAGAAGAAACCGGTTTTCGAAACCCAAGTTCTGAAAATTGTTCTCTTCTACCCTCGGACGCACGTCCCATTGTTGTGCATGGGAAGGAGGCGGGTGCCTCACCATGGGGGAAGGTCGCCCCACACATGGAGGTGGGCGCCTCCCCCCTTCGTGCTCCCTCCACTCACTTCTTCTTCCTGCATTTGTTTCTTACAGTTTTCTTTTTCTGGTTTTTCTCTATTTTACTGTTATGGTTTTCTTTTTCATTTCCATTTCTATTTTCATTCTATAATTCATATACTACAATACTAATAACAACACACCCATAATCCCTACTCCTAATCCAACTTTTCTAAACTATTTCAACAATCAACCAACCAAACCCTATAAACTAACTATCAATTTTTCCCCAAATCCTAAATATAACTATCAAACCCTAACCATATGTGATAGAGAAATCAAACCCCTTACCTCTAGCTTGGTTGGTTGCAAGATGCTTCAACACAATCCCAACTTCATGCTTGTTCTTGCTCTTCTTCTTCTTCTTCTTCTTCTCAAAACCCTCTCTTTTCCTCCATGTTTCTATGTTTGCTTGGTGTAGGAAAATGGAAAGAAAATGGGAAGGAATGGTTTTATAAGGTTGTTTCTACTAGTAATCCATGGGTGAAAACCCAATCCTCAACAATTGCTCCCCACACCCCTAACTTACTAATATTATTAATTCAATTAATTAAAATAATTCTGGGGAATTAAATATCGGTCCGAATAATATTTTACCGAACCGAACGGAATAAAAATCGGACCGAACGAAACGTCGCCAAATATACTTAATAGATATATCAATTACTATAATTATTCTCGTTGTAAAATAATATCGATCGGTAACTCGAAAATATTAATATAATATAATATTAATTAAAACGGGCGTTACATCATCATTCTCTCGGAATACCACTGTGGACAAATCTGGTGGTGGTCGGTCTGGCCTCACTTGACGATGAGTGTTTCGTGGAGCCATGGTAAGGTAAGAAATGAAAAAGAAATTTGGTAGAAATATGGAGTGGATGAGAGAAAGTAAGTGAGAAGTAGATACAAGGGATGTGGGATAGAAGAAATGAGGATGAATATTTATAGTGGTTGTGGAATTAAGAGGAATAAATGATAGTTAATTATTTATTGGGAAATGAAGAGAGAATATTATTGTTAAATGGAAAAATAAAGAAGAGTTTGAATGTAAATTATGGTGGGAAATGAAGAGAAGGGAAACGGACGAAACATAAATGAGACAAGGAGACCAGAAGACGCAGAGACGGGGGCCACGGAAAGCTGAGACGTCCGTCTCATTAAAGACAATAAAGGCAGAAAATAAAGCACGGACAAGGAGGTGTGCCTCCTAGGGAGCCGTGGTGGAGGCGGCGTCTCTAAATGTGTGCATTGGGCAGAGGCGTGCGTCTCCCAGGCGGCATGCATGACACGAGTTGCAGAAGCAGGAAATCTTATGGACATGCTATAAAGTTGAAGGCATGCCTCTACTAATTACGATGATTATAGCGACAGAAAGGCTTTTCAGATGTCCACATGCATGCATACATACACGCAAATATATATATATATATATATATATATATATATATATATATATATATATATATATAAAATAGATAATGTAGAGTTTTAAACCATAGGATATATATAAAACTAGTATATGATGCATTATAATTGATATGATAAATATTGGGAAGTATTAATTCAAGATACCGATAGAGATAAAAATACGATAATTAAAATACTCAATTATAACTATAAATATTAACGCAAATTATTTAATTGAGTATAATTATCGGTATTACGGGGAAGTAGTTCAAACGTATCAATAGAAGGGTTTGCAACCGATAATCGAGTAAAATTTAAAATTTAACATAAAATAGAGAAATAAGAAAAAGAATGAGATTAAAAACTTGAATGACTATTCGCTGATTTTCCATGGCCACTTATCAAGCCATCTCATATATCCCTCACCTTTCCTTTTCTTTCTTCGTGGGGTGGTTCATTCTTTTGAAATCGTGTTGGTGGTTCTGGATCTATCTTGAGCATCAGTTTTTCAAGTTTGGGCTTAGTGATTTCATCCACCTCCTCACGGGTTAACCTTACCCTCTTAACAATATTATATCCCTAATTTCATGGTCCTCTAATTTTCTTTTTTAGGCAAGACTTCAAACAGTGGTGCATTGGTGTGGATATTTTTTAATACCTCAACATACGTTTTAGATTGGGAGTCTACTTGAGCTTCCATAAAAATTTCGGGAAAGGGAAGTGGTGTAGTGATTTGGGATTACAATATGCTTCCTCATCTACCTTTTACAACCTCCTCTTCGAATGGTGTTGGTGAATTTTTCTCAATCTCCACTATTTTCTCGTCAGAACTTTCCTTAGGCACAATATCACTCTCCTCAAACTCATCATCACTCTCTAGATTTTCAAATTGTTTTTCGATAATGGTTGTTTCAACATCTACATCCTCTTTGGGGAAGGGTCCTAGAAGGTTTTGTTCGAGTTGGGAGATTTGAGTCTCTAAGCCAATACTGTGAGACATGAGGGACTCAACCACAACGGCTAGTTGGCTAAGGGTTTCATTATTTTGAAGACTTTGTTTTCTTACCTCTTCATTTTGGACAGTTTTTGTTTCTACAAAGTGCTCAATCATAGACTCTAACCTAGAGTTAGTTATCATCTTATATGAATCCTCCATTGATGTTTCGAAGTTAAAATCTTGCGATTCTTGAGTCTTGAAAGTTAAACACTCCTTTGTGTTTCCCAAGTTCTATCATCCTAGATGTTTCATTAAAATTTTTCATTAATATTTTGAGATCGATATGGTTCTGATTCCTCAAAATATTGGGTGTGGCAATGTAGAGAGAGAATTGGGTTGAGAAAAGTTTGGTTGAAATTATAAGTTTCTTGTGGTTCCTCAAATGTGGGATTGGTAGTTTTGGAGGTAATTTAAGAGTAGGTTTGTGAAGCATTAAAGTTTTCCATCAAGATTTCAAGGTCGGATCTATGGGATTCTTGTGGGTTCCTCAAAATCACCGATAATGGGCGTAGGAAAAATTTGGGTTATACATAGTAAATAGGGTAAAGGTGCCTTAGTCTATACGGTGTAACACGAGTTACAATATCGACTTAAATAGTCCCGACAAGCGCGCAAAAACTTGATCGCGACTTTATCGTCTATTAATCGGAGACCGCAAGTGCACGTCCTATCGTAGTTTTAAAAGATATCGAACCCACGAGACTATAAATCGATCCTCGTTATCCTAAGTTACTGTATGTAGCTAAGGCGAATAATTCTTTTAGATAATGGTTAAAGAAATATAAATTAAAGCGGATATCGTCGTAATATAGTGAACCTAAGCGGATTAAATCGAACCTAAGCGTATAAAGATGGTTAACTTAATTGTTCTAGAGATTATTAGTTTAAAACCCTCAACTCACACTGTGGTCTTATCTCGATTATACTCCTAAAGTCTTGCTGCTCTCGCTAGCCCATAAGTGTTTAGAAAATATTCTTTGAAAACTTAATAAAATCTAATTCGCTTTAAAGCGCCTTGTATTTAAATCGAATGCTTAACTTTAGCTATCCGTTAAAACCTCACACTTTCGTGGTCTCGACTCAACCTATTCTACTTTTCTTACTTTCAGAATGAAAAGATTGATTTTAATTAAAAAGTCATAAAACAAATTTAAGTTAATTAAGATTTTAGCTTAGGAACAATTTAATTCCTACTCTTACTACTATTACATACCGATACCTACCTGTTTAGCTTCTATATTTATTAATTTATTACGCATAAATAATAAGGTTCAATATATTTAAACATCTCCATAATCAATTAAATAAATATCAAGCAACAATACTTTAAATAAAATAAAATAATTAGATTAAAAACCGAAAATAAGAATATGGAATAAATCTTGTTCTTGAAATAAACGAACACTCCACCACAAGTCGGCGGATCTGCTCAAGACTTCTCGAATCGAAAGGAAAATCGACAAGAAAATAAAAGAAATATAACCGCCAAAATAAAAAGAAAGGAAAATCTAAGACTAAAAATAAAATAAGAATGCTTGAAGAATAACAATGTTAGGTAAAAATGCCGACCTTCCTCCGAAACTTGAACTTGTATTTATAGCTTTTTCGTAACTTCCGTTCCATTCTTCTTGCATGAACGTGTGATCGTGGAGAAATAAACGCTTAAACAAATGGGAGACGAACGCCCATGTAGAAGAGAGAATGAGACGCGGTATCATTTTGTTGTGGTGGACCTTTGGAGGCGGTCGCCTCAAAGATGAGTGGCGAGGGTGAGACGGCGTCTCCCGAGGTAGTGGCTTGGGTTTGACGGGCGTGCGCCTCAGGCTTAGGCGATGGGCTTTTTTCAGGCTTAGTCTTTGCTCCGTGGATAATTATTTTCTTCTTCTATAACCTCCTTTTGCTATATTACCCTTGCTTCATTTCATTGGCTTTTTTAATTAGATTTTTCTCAATTTATTTCTTTGCTCAATTGATCTTTATTTAATACAAACACGAAACAAAAGAAATACCAACATAATACGAAATAAAATAATATAATTAAATAAATAGTAACATTATCCATGAAAATTAAGTCAAATATGTTATATAAATTTGTGTTATCACCAACCATTCTCCAAACAACACCCATTCCAGAAACCTTCATCCCCACAACCATCTTCACACCTAAACCCTTTTAATCGTTGCTTTATTTTCCTTCTCATCTTTTGCAAATACCACCCCACATTCATTCCAAATGAATCGCTCCTATCACATATATCCATCGTGACATCTCTACCAAGATCTACAGTTATTACTTAAGAACCTATTTCATTCTCTGAAGTCATCCCTTCTGCACCTCTACCAACCTCTGCAATCATAACTTCCGAACCTTTACTAGTTTCAACTAGCCAACCTTCACCCTCACTCTCCATTTTTACAACCATCGCAAATCTAGCATTCCAGGATCTCATCAATGCCTCTGAAACTTCTGACCCTGCATCACCTAACCTGAATAATGACCTTACTAAAGCTAATAATTCTCTAAACTCAAATGATACTCTTTTTGATGACTCTAACTATGATAAAGAAACCAATCCTGTTCAATAAACCTATGACCTACAATCTCCTAGCCTAAACCTAGATGAATTAATTTATATCTTCAAGGACAATGCAGTAAGAAGAGTGATGACGATCTATAAGGAGTCAAGCGCAAACAATGACCCTTCTCATTTGAATACTATTAAGAATAAGTTTAACAGGTCGGTGGTTGTTGAGTTTCTCAGAATAAAAAATCTATATGTAAAGATCCAAGATAATTGTGTTAAGGAAGTAGAAGAGAGGTATCATATGATAAAATCTCAGAAGGATGTTGAGAGAGAGGTGGCTGAAAAGGAAGTTGTTGAGAAAGAATTTGCAAAAAGAGAAGCTACTAGAATGAAAGTTGTTGAGCAACAAGGTGCGTAAACCTGGGGCTCAAGTAGAAAACTATGATCACTCACTCAAATCTAATTTTGGCATGCTTCCGCTTATGATGAGGACTCTTGAAAACATGCAGAAAGAACAACAGTTGGTCAGAACAAGGCTAGACAAGCAAGACAAAGTCAACGACAATATTCAGAACATGATTTCCCAAATTGTTCAGAAGATCCCAAACCCCTCTAACCCTCAAACACATTAGGCTTCCCAGTGTTTTTTTAATTTTATGTTCTATGTTTTTCCTGCATCGTTTATCTTTTTCTATAAAATTAGTTCATCTTTTTTATTATGATAAAAAGGGGGAGAAAATAGTGATGATTTAGATACATATCCAATTCTCTTAATCTCATTGCTTCAATTTTTTTGCTAACATCTTATATATGCAAATCATATAGAATGATTTTCAGGAACATTTTGGAAATATAGTATGGATCAAGCTCTGATAAGAATGCTTTAAGGTTCTTAAACCACGTTCTAACAAGTTAACCTCGCTCTAATATCCCTTCGCTTAAAATATTAGAGTCATGGGAGTTTTTACCCCCATGGGAGCCTTCCTAAGTAGCTCGATGTTCTTTTTTTTTAACTTACACATTGTTCCATCAAAATACATGGTTTTGTCAACATCGAAGGAGAGATTGTTATAACATGATTTGGTTCTCACAAAAATATTTATTTTTGATGATAACAATGCATATATTTTATACGTAACAATTATGTACTCTAAGATTTTCTTTAGTATGCAGATACAAAACTTCATTTGCTTTTGGAAATATCATCATAATCTTTTCTGGCGCGCCTCAAGAGTACTACTACATTCACTTCTGGAAAAACATTAGCAGTTCTAATGAATGATGGATGTCTCTAGAAAAGGAATTCTGTGTGCTTCTCATATAAGCTTTGCTTCCAGCTATATAGTCAAGGTTCTGGATTCTGAAGACTTGTCCATTATATGTTGATAATAAAGCTTCTAGATCTGTTAAAATTACTCTAAGAAAGACTTAAGTGCAAATAACCTCTGACATTGAAGACTCAGATACTTCTTGGTACTATCATATAATGTAACATCTTTTAGGTTCATCATCACATTACATTAGAAGTATTTCATCAGAAGATGAGATCAAGATAACTTGTGTGGCAAGAATTCGTACAATAAATACAATCCCAATTTGGTAAAAACTGATTGTTCGGTCAAGTTTGTTAAGGAATATTCCTGAGGCTTTACTACTCATGCCTCCCGCAATCTTCGGATTATCGTTATAACAGTTGATTTGAAAGTGGCGTCTCTACTCTCCAACAGCCTGTGTAAAGGAGTCAGTACTTCATTGCAAATCACCAAGTATCATAAAGCGTGAAAATATTACGAAAATACTATGAGAAAGTTCTCAAACACAAACAGATGTTGCTCATATTTGTGTAAATAGTTGTTCCTAGTTTTTGTGTCAATTTTTCTTATCAAGAAGCACTATTGTAAACACATTTTATTGTAAGTATTTTAAACTATTTTGTTTCCTCAAGTGACTAAGTATTAGTGTGTATACTTGATAGGGCTAAGGTGTTTTCAACACTTAGACGATCTTTTGTAATCTTTCAAGATTAGTGGATATTATGTCCTTTTTTAAAGCAAGATAACCTTGGTAGGGTGGACAAGACATAGCCTCGTTATAGGAAAACTTGTATAAACCAAACATGTCAACTTTATTTCTTAGTCTGTTTATCTTGATTGTTTGTGTGAAGCACTTTATCGGGAAAAATTTAAAAAACCAATTTAAATCCCATTTCTTGTGTTTTTCTCTACCTTCACATTTCGCACGTTAACTTGATATATGCGTGTTATATTTTGTATGTTTTTCTTGATTCGATGATGATAAGTTGGTACTTAGTGTGTTTATCATGTATGCATGTTGATTCTCTTATTATCATTTCGTTAGGATGTATGTTATTTCTTTGCATTACACTTCATATAATACATTACGTTACTATTTGCACTCTCGCGTTAGAATTTATGACGTTGTGTTATAATTCCCGCCATCCCATTAGAATTCATGCCCTTACATTAGAACACGCAACTTGTTGTTAAGTTACACCCTCACTATGAAATTCACACCCTCACATTAAAATTTGCACCCTAGCAGTAGACTTCGCGCCTCGCGTTAGAATTTTCTTTTTCGCATTAGAATTTGTGATCTTACGTTACAATTCCCGCTCTTAGATTTTACCTTTGCATAGGTTAACTCATTTCATGAATTGCTTTACTTTTTGATATTGTTGCATTATATTTCATCAAGTTTATTTCCATGATTAAAACTTAAAATTTCAAATCAAATGAACCAAACATTTGATCAACATCAAGTCGTTTTTCAAACTCAATCAAATAAATGTCAACAATTGTGAATCAAAACACTTGGTCAACACCGAGTTCTTTTCCCACGTAATCAAAAGTGTTTCAAAATCTTTTTACAAATAAATCAATTGAAAAAGGATTTGGTTTAGACCTATTATCCTCTCTTTTCCCCAAGTATTTGAATGATAGTTATAATTAACTCACTGTTAGAATGCCCGTCTTTCGTTTAAAATGCGTTAATTAATCGACTTAGTTCGGTCCTTTTTGGATGAAAGAAGGATTGGTTTTGACGTATTATCCTTTCTTTTCCCCAAACATTTTAATGATAGTCGTACCTAGCTTACCGTTTGAATGCTTGTATTTCATTAAGAAATTGTGACTTAATTTTATCTCACATATTTACTAAAAATATTTGGTTGAAAAAGGATTAATTTGGATTTATTATCCTTTCTTTTCCCCTAGTATCTTGGATTCTAGTCATATCTTGCTTGTTGTTTGAATACTCGTCTTCCACTTAAATTAATCACAACCAATCAAACTATTCTTTTTCACCTTAGTGTGATCGCAAAACTTTTCACAAATGAACATTGTTTTATCCATTCTACCGCAATAAAAACAAACTCTTAAGCCTCCCGTGCACAAGGATACAAGCAACATTTAACCGCTAGATTGTGACTTAAGCATCATTCATTAAATTCAACCAACACATGAATAGTTTTATACCCATGACTACATATCTTTGAGTTCCCCATTACACTTGGGGATACGTAGAAGTGAGTTAGACGTCTCTTCAGGCACTAAAATTAAAAAAAAAAACTCTTTTATACTAAGAACTATGTAGTCTTGAATTCCTCATTGCACCAAAGGATACGTGCGAGCGAGATCTAATGTCTCGTCAGACACAAAATTAAAAAACATAAAAATTCTCATATTTTCTTTCATATCGATAATGCATAGTAAAAAGGAAACAAATAACATCGAGGCTAACACTCTTTCTCAAAACTAACTAAAGATTCAGCGACCATTTGTTGCAATGACGGTGAACGAATTTGGTTGCAACGACCATTTTGTTGTTTTTTGAGGTGTAATAGATATTTTTATTTTTGGAATAAATAAAGTTTGGTGGCAACTCTGTTGTATTTGACATTCCTTACGCTCGGGTATTTTTCTTGTCGCGATAACACTTATAGTGGCGCAAATTCTTGTACCCTCGTTAATATAGGAAATCTCAATCAAAGACAGACCCACCTCTATACAAGCATCTTCCACCTTCTTTTTAGTGACTATATATATAAATGGTCCTTACGGATCAAGATCAACCTAAGTGTAAGTCCCAAAATGGAGATTGTACTAAAGCGGAGGTCCCAGTTTTACTATGTTGTCCTAACTACCATTAAATAGAATGTGACTCAAAATTTGGATTACTATTACTAAAAAGATATGTTTCTAATTTCCTCCTTAGTGGGCTCTCAGCCACAAGAGGCGATAAAGGTTTCATAAAAAATAATGGGTACTTATCTCATTCTGGGAAATGAGTGCCACTTTTATTTCTTCATGATAATTAATAGAATAAGTTAAGCAAGCAATAAACTCTATATAAGTTGGAGTGTGCAAGTTTCCCTCATCATTCTTGTCAGAATGATTATGAGGGTCGTCTCCCATATCAATGAAACCTCATTTAGCCCTCCAGAACTATCGCTAAGAATGATCAAATTAAGAATGGTACAAATAACCTTCAACTGCTCCTTATATGGAATGTCGAGAATAAATAACTTATATGAGAGAATCACCATCATATTCATTTATATTCAAAGGAACACCACTAGGTCATCCATAGAAAAATAGCAAAAAATGAAGAAGAGTAAAGAAGAAATGGTACCTGAAGAAATGAGATTGAGCGAAGGAAATAGTTTGACTAAGGAAATGTGAAAATGCAAATACTCAAGTAGGCATAGAAGCAACTGGAAGCAAGAATCACCCAAGAGTATGAAGAAGATAAACACGGTGTACGAGCGAAGAAGGAAATCGAAAAGTTCTTAAGAAATCAAGGAAGTTTATATAAAGAAAGGGAAAATGTTACCAATCGGGAATGATGATCAAACAACCCAAAATAACTCCTCGGATATATATATATATATATATATATATATATATATATATACACACACACACACACACTTAAGTTTACTTGAATGGTCTAGGAATACGCATCAATCCCTAGTCTATTCACTTAGATCCACGTGTAAGGTGTTCGTTGAAATATTTCAATGATTAGACAGACATTTAATGAAGATATACTTGGAAATTCTCCATTCTCCATGCAAGAGTTAGGGCATGAGTCGCTTAGTCCAATTTGAAGACTTCCTAGGCCTCATGTCATAATAAGCCGGAAACTATTTGGCCATGCCCAACCCAAAAAGGATTCTAAAGGCCTAATCTTATTTACCTAATAAATAACATTTTTTGAGCCAAATCAGGTATGAGATTCCTTTTTCAAAAAATTTCTCCACATTAAGTGATTTCAAAAACTAACATGGGCATTTGAGTGCTAACCTTGCAAATCCACCTCCACCACCATATCAGATATGCGAACATCGTCAACACTGGAACATGCCTCATCAATAAAAAAAAAACTCTTTTATACTAAGAACTTTGTAGTCTTGAATTCCTCATTGCACCAAAGGATACGTGCGAGCGAGATCTAATGTCTCGTCAGACACAAAAATAAAAAACATAAAAATTCTCATATTTTCTTTCATATCGATAATGCATAGTAAAAAGAGGGAAACAAATAACATCAGGCTAACACTCTTTCTCAAAACTAACTAAACAGTTGCAACGACCATTTTGTTGCAACGACCAGAATTTGAACCAGAATTTGGTTGCAACGACCATTTTGTTGTTTTTTGAGGGTGTAATAGATATTTTTATTTTTGGAATAAATAAAGTTTGGTGGCAACTCTGTTGTATTTCGAGCATTCCTTACGCTCGGGTATTTTTCTTGTCGCGATAACACTTATAGTGGCTGCAAATTCTTGTACCCTCGTTAATATAGGAAATCTCCCAATCAAAAGACAGACCCACCTCTATACAAGCATCTTCCACCTTCTTTTAGTGACTATATATATAAATGGTCCTTACCAGATCAAGATCAACCTAAGTGTAAGTCCCAAAATCTGGAGATTGTACTAAGGCAGGAGGTCCCAGTTTTACTATGTTGTCCTAACTACCACATTAAATAGAATGTGACTCAAAAGTTGGATTACTATTACTAAAAAAGATATGTTCCTAATTTCCTCCTTAGTGGGCTCTCAGCCACAAGAGGCGATAAAGGTTTCATAAAAATAATGGGTACTTATCTCATTCGGAAATGAGTGCCACTTTTATTTCTTCATGATAATTAATAGAATAAGTTAAGCAAGCAATAAACTCTATATAAGTTGAGTGTGCAGTTTCCCTCATCATTCTTGTCGAATGATTATGAGGGTCGTCTCCATATCAATGAAACCTCATTTAGCCCTCCGAACTATCGCTAAGAATGATCAAATTAAGAATGGTACAAATAACCTTCAACCGCTCCTTATATGGAATGTCGAGAATAAATAACTTATATGAGAGAATCACCATCATATTCATTTATATTCAAAGGAACACCACTAGGTCATCCATAGAAAAATAGCAAAAAATGAAGAAGAGTAAAGAAGAAATGGTACCTGAAGAAATGAGATTGAGCGAAGGAAATAGTTTGACTAAGGAAATGTGAAAATGCAAATACTCAAGTAGGCATAGAAGCAACTGGAAGCAAGAATCACCCAAGAGTAATGAAGAAGATAAACACGGTATACAGAACGAAGAAGAAGGAAATCGAAAAGTTCTTAAGAAATCCAAAAGGAAGTTTATATAAAGAAAGGGAAAATGTTACCAATCGCGGGAATGATGATCAAACAACCCAAAATAACTCCTCGGGGATATATATATATATATATATATATATATATATATATATATATATATATATATATATATATATATATATATATATATATATATATATATATATACACACACACACACACACACTTAAGTTTACTTGAATGGTCTAGGAATACGCATCAATCCCTAGTCTATTCACTTAGATCCACGTGTAAGGTGTTCGTTGAAATATTTCAATGATTAGACAGACATTTAATGAAGATATACTTGGAAATTCTCCAATTCTCCATGCAAGAGTTAGGGCATAGAGTCGCTTAGTCCAATTTGAAGACTTCCTAGGCCTCATGTCATAATAAGCCCGGGGGAAACTATTTCGGGCCATGCCCAAGACCCAAAAAGGATTCTAAAGGCCTAATCTTATTTACCTAATAAATAACATTTTTTGGAGCCAAATCAGGTATGAGATTCCTTTTTCAAAAAATTTCTCCACATTAAGTGATTTCAAAAACTAACATGGGCATTTGAGTGCTAACCTTGCAAATCCACCTCCACCACCATATCAGATATGCGAACATCGTCAACACTGGAACATGCCTCGTCAATTCTAGATCTGTAACGGAACAATGAGGAAATAAAATAATGAGATAGCATCAAAAATATGAATTGCCTCCAATTTTAGGGTAAGAAACATGGAATTTACTAAAGGAGTGTGGATGTGAAACAATGTCATTGCCTCGACTATATTGCACTGTCATGAAAAATGCAGACAAACTTAAAATGATTCTTCATTATACACCTGAAGCACGAAGAGTAGTGATCATGAAAATGCTCTTTAGCTCGTCAGATTGATCATTCTATAATAGTATTTTGATGTTTAAGAATATTTTTTTACATCTTAATATGTTTCTGAATATTTAGAATATTCAATATTTTATGTTTGATCATTTGTGTTGTTTATGAATGAATAAAATTTTTATTTGGTGAAATTTACTCAAAACTATTTTTATTTAGAATTATTTTATCAAATATGAGTGTTAAAATATTTGTAAGGATAAAAAAATAAATTAATTTTAAAATCTCTCATCTTCTCTTGTGAACCAAACATATATGTAATTAAAAATCTACCTTTCCATCCTCTTCCCCTATTTATATCAAACATATATTTAGTTAAAATATTTCTCTCTTTTCCCCTCCACTCTATTAAATTTCTTTCCCTTTTCATTCCTCTATTGAACCAGACAAATCCTAACTTAGTTTTATTCTCTCTATGAGCATTATAACTTAGATTAATATATGGTATTTATTGTAAATCATATCTAATTGAGATCTAGAGTCTCAAAAATAAAAACTTTATTTTTAGAGATGGGCTCTTAGAAGGTTGGAGAGTGGTAATTTCAAGTTGAGTGGTTTAGTCTTGTATTAATTAAAAATAGAGAGAATATTAGATATATAAGATATGAAACTCATACTTCATTGTCTTAAGGTTTTAGGAGAATATATGATTCAAAATCTCTTGAATTCTAAACGTTTAACTTATTAACACTTCTAACATTCCTCGAAATTGCTAACAAGTAGTATCCAAGCCATAGCTAGCCTGAGTGTGAGGGCGAAAGTGGGATATTCAAGTATGCATCAAAGATGTGAGTGATTTATATTTGCGGGGGAGATTGGTGGATTCAAGTGGAAGTAATTATACCTTACATCAACTATAAATAAACAAATGTTTATTATTTAAGAGAAATAACTCATACTCTTATTACCTTATTAAAGTTTTTCATGAATAAGTGATGTTAAAATATTTTGAATCCTCAACCTATTAATATTACGGGAATTTCTTTCTCCACTTGGTTATGTTGAATTAAACCTTTGGAAACTCGAAAATACCATTCGGATGTGCATATTTGAATGCACCTTTCAGCATGTTTCAAATACGCACATGTGAAAACACTCTTTTTCCACATTTTAACACTTAAACGTTGGATTTAAATTTTTAGAGGTAGTTTCGGATATGCATATCCAAAAATATCTTTGCCATATTAGATTGATGCATGGTCACCCATTCACTAAGGAAGCATTCAATAAAGTTCACAATGCTCTTGTTCCAAGTGTTAGCATCCATGCACCAGTTGAAAAGTGGACGAGTTTCCCTAAAATGAGTCATCTTATAGCAAGTGCATATGAGAGGGTGTGTATCGATTTGACAAAATGTGGTTTTCTAAAATATTTTCCACTTGAGTCCCCACCTAAACACCCATTCGGCCGCATCATGTGTATTAGGTACCTTAGATCACGCCATTTTATTCGGTTTATTTGAAATTTGGGTGTCATATCGGCTACATCGGTGGAGTAGGCGTCACATTCCATAAAAGGTGGAAATTGCTCGGATCATTTTTGAAAGGACGGGAGTTCACCAAAATTAATGGAGCTTGAGAGATATATATATATATATAGAGAGAGAGAGAGAGAGAGAAGCAAATAGGAGAAGTCGAAGAAATATCGATTTTAGATTTAAGCAAAGAGAATTCGTCCGATTTATTTTAGAATGTAATCAAATCATTTTGGAATGTATCATTACACAATGTAAAATCTATACAATTAAATACATATATAATACATCTATATATCATTTTACGAGTTTAGTGTTACCGATTTTATTTACATCTATGTATATGCAACTAATTCTACACGACAAAACATTAAAATATTGCATACATAATTGATACATTCGAAGAAATCGTATTTTTTAAAACACATCGATTATTTTTGTATTTCTATTAGTCATACAAATTGCTCCATAATCATATAAATAGCTATCCCAAAATTTCATTAGTCAAATTGCTCCATAATGTCTATAAATAGGGTCCCACAAACCACCACAACCATAAATGACTCAAATATATCTTCACCTTACTTTTGTTTACTTCTGTGGTGCGAAGTCACCACTTCAATTCAGATTCTCGCAGGACACGTTTATCGAACTTATTATCATATTGAATTCTCTCTTACAATATTTAGAAAATCGAAAAGTGGTCAAGCTTGAGTATTGTTCACATTCACTTGACACTGAAGAAAACGTAAAGTTCACTCCATTTGAGCTCAAGAACGACGATGATTTAGATGTTATGTAGAGTACTTTTCAACGATACTCTTCTAAGGATCCAATTGAGGTGGATGCGAAGCTTTAAAGATTGGGATCAGGTAGTACAACAATACTCAATATTCTTTACGGTGATCGGACTTCCCAAAGAGAGGTTAGAAGGTCAGTAAGGTAGTAAGACAATACTCAAAGCTTGACCTATAGAGTAAAAAATATTATTTGTTGGCCCAACGTAGAAAAAAAGTTAAAAATGAGAATAGGAGTACTTACATGAATACGTGGTTTGGAATGATTGAGCAATATTTTTCTTGTGACTTACAAGTCGTGTCGTGCATGGTGGGACTCATTGGACATAGAAGAATAGGTGGTGGCAGTATGTCGCCCAATGAATTGCCACCAGCTCACTCTCACCATCACTCTGCTCCCACTCCCTTGGACCACCCAACTTATTTTATGGGCCACTAAACTCTAATCACGCATCTTTTCACGTTAATCAGCTAATTTTCCCACTTTAATGCAACATTTTTAATCTATTAATGCACACCATGTGTGATGTTTCAAAATTCAAAATTTGGTTTTTAAATTTGGTTTTGAATTTTGATTAAGGTCGAGTAAAAAGCAGATGATGGTGGATGTTGAAATTAAAAAAACATAGACTAAAATAAATACTATGTAAATTGACATATGGACATGATTATGACCACTGATACTATAAACAACTTCCATCTGTCGGAAATACATCAACTCTCTGTCATTAATTTAACATACTAGATTAATATTATTGATTAAAAAAAATTAACAAAAATGAGAAAAATAAATAAACCTTTTTCAATGAAACTTTCTTCATATTTTTTGTTGTTAGAAATTTCTTATACTGCATTGAACACATGACCTTAAGTTCCATAAATAAAGTGTAACACATAATATGCTATTCTCCTCTGCAGATGTACGCTGATCAGATACCCATTTTTTCAGTTCTGAATCTTTATCACAGTAATCATTTTCTTCTTCATATTCTTCATCTGGGTCATTGTGATTTTCATTCTTTATGTTAAAGTTTATACCTTTTTTCTGGGAATTTTCTTTAAAAAAATTTGATGTTTTTTTTCTTTTCATTGCAGACAGAACAGGTTACAATCAAAAAGATCATAGATTGTATGCAAAGAGCAAAACAAAAAAGAAAATATTCTAAATCGATTGTTGCTAAGGTACGATGTAATAAGACTCTGATTGTTTTTTTCTGTCTTGTTTTCCGTGATTGTTGGAAATTGTGTCTCTCACATGCCTCATGTCTATTTTTGTGCAACTTTCTTTTTATGACATTTTTTTGAGCTGTATGCCATGTTTAAGAAACATCCATGATTATTTTACAACCAAAACATAATTTAACTTCAGCTATATGTATGGTTAGTTAATACTAAGAGTTAGTTGGTGCATCCACTGACAAAGATTCTTAATTCGATTTTCAAATGTAACAGGGCAAAGAAGACGAAGACGATGATTCCAGATCGGTTAGAGACTTGTCATGACCCTCTTAGAGTAATAAGATTAACTTTTATACCAGAAAAACTAGGTGACTTAGTCTCAGTGGCAATAAAGATTGGTATACTGATCTGTCTTATAGGATCCATAGCACTTGCTATCCACTCAACATTCGCTAAACCGGACCGATGGTTTCCGTTACCGGAGCATTTACATATTATACAGAATGATTCGTTCATTGAAATTGACATCGAAGCAACAAACATCTCACATATTGTATTCGGCATTGCTGGTTCATCGAACACGTGGCATAGCCGTAGCAACTACGGGAAGCTTTGGTGGAATTCAAACACTTGTAGAGGTTATGTTTGGCTTGACAAGAGACCGAAGAATTTGAAGCCGGATGATGAGTTAATTCCATATAAAATCTCAAAGGGATGGGCCAAGTTCAAGCACACGCACTCTGCGTCTGCTGTTCGGATAGCACGAATAGTTTATGACAGCTTTAGACTCGGTTTTCCAAATGTTAGGTGGTTTGTTATGGGAGACGATGATACGGTGTTTTTTCCGGAGAATTTAGCTACTGTGTTGGGAAAATATGATCACAATCAGTTATATTATATTGGTGGAAATTCTGAGAGTGTGGAACAAGATGTGATGCATTCTTTTGATATGGCTTTTGGTGGTGGTGGTATTGCAATTAGTTATGCATTAGCAGCTAGATTAGCCAATATTATGGATTCTTGTCTTCATAGATACTTTTATTTTTATGGTTCTGATCAAAGAGTTTGGGCTTGTATAAAGGAATTAGGAGTATCTCTTACCCGAGCGGATTCCATCAGGTATACATACACATTAATTATGCTATAAAGTTTTCTTTATCAGTAAGAAATTTACCGCTGTTATGGTCTTTTTGTTTCAGTTTGACGTTCGAGGGAATCCATATGGTATTTTAGCCGCACATCCTTTGGCGCCACTGGTGTCACTCCATCACCTTGATCAAGTGAACTCAGTGTTTCCGAACGAAACTCAAATGTGTTCATTGAGAAAGCTTATCGATGCATACCAGCTTGACCCTGCAAGGATAGTGCAGCAAAGTATCTGTTATGATCATAGCCGAAAATGGTCGATATCTATTTCGTGGGGCTACTCAATACAAATCTATTCACTGTTGGTGAGTGCAGCAGATTTGCAGATGCCCTTACAGACATTTAAAACATGGAGAAGTTGGAGTGATGGTCCTTTCACGTTTAATACTAGAAATAAACCCTGATGTATGTGAGCAGCCGTCTATATTTTTCCTGGATCGGGTGAAAAAGGTGGGCGCTGGAAGTGTCATGGCCTATAAGAGATCTGTTGACCAGGAAGCAAAGAAGTGCAAGAGAGCAGATGAAGAAGTGCGGAGAATTAAAGTTTCTGGCTTGAGGCTGGATTCAGAATATTGGAAGAATGTACTATCCTCTCTCTTTCAAATAGTATTGAAATTTCTATAGCATTGGAGTTTAAGTATGGATTTTAAATTGATAATTTGATTTGACTGTTTTAAATCAGGTACCGAGGAGGCATTGCTGCCAGTTTATGGATGGTGGAAGGATAAAGGATGGCAAAGTGCATATCCAAATAAGGAAGTGCAGACCTCAAGAAACAATTTCTACTTAGAAATCAGTTTTTTTTTGTTGGTCGGTATAGATTAATATAAAAGTTGAGTTGTGTAAGATTGGTCACGGAAAATTTCACATATGTACATATGTAATTTGTCAAAATGATTACATAATCTCAAGTTTTAATGAACAAATGTCTCGGGAAGTTTTACACTTGTATGTATTTGAGCTAGATATTATAGAAACGTGTACTGGTTTTCTCTTCACTTCCATATTCTTGCTTTCCTCTTCTCATTTAGGAAAACGTTTTAAAACTATGATCAGTCTTGTATGTGCTCAATTACTATGATTTGTGAGCATATTATTTGGTGGAATGCATGTAGTCTCAGTTTCTCTAATTTTTCTTATCACACTATGAATGCATTTGAAGATTGTGAGGCCCGAGGGTACATGATACAAGATACAATCACTTTGTCTCTATCTTTTTCCCTCGTGTCGTTACTTCACTCCTGTACAAAATAGTTTTGGAAATTGGAAACTAAGGGTTAACCATCCCTAACGCAGCCCAGTAGATAGAAAGGGAGCCCAATAGTTCCGGCTAGAGAGCTGAAATCTATCTGAAGATGTAATAAATATATTAATTTAAGTTACAGGAACATGTGTTACGATTTGAATCAGGAAACTAAAAAATGCTACACTTGTTTTATTTCAATATGAACTCAACTCCTTTATATACAAATACAGAGTCTCATATTAGGTAGTACTCTCACGGTTACAATGCAATTAACTACTTAACAAACTAAAAAACCTGATTCAAATAACTTTTAACAACAATAAGCTTCTATGGAAGGCGGGATAAAGTGGAGATGCCAGACAGACAGGTGAAAATGTGATTTTTGTTACAACACAGTTAACTATTGACCAAGTAACTAACAAACCTGATTTAAGTGACTCTTAAGAGCAAACTTCTATGAATGCGGAGATTGTAGATGTGATTTTAGATTTTTTAAGACTTACAAATCTTCGCCTGAGAATTCTTGTAATACATCTGCATCTACCATTAGCAAAACAAAACTAACAAGTGAATATGATTCACAGTATTTTGAATAATCAGTATTTTGACTTCAGGGACCATGTGTATTTGAGTATGAGCAGAAAAACCCCATTCAAATGGATACAACATTTAATCTCATTAACCAACAAATCCAGTATCTTCAAGGCTTGTGATTCCACTTGAAGGACAGAAACCTTTCTTCAGGTGCCAAACCTCCTACTGATCCCCCTGTTTGTGCTGTAAATGTTCAGAATCCTGTTCAGGAATACCTCAAGTTGCAATGAAAGTGAAATGTTGTTCACATGAAGCCAAGTTAATTCCCAAAGACTATCACCACCCAATGCACTCCTCTGAGCCAGTATACCTCTCATTTTCATAGAAAGCAAAGAGTTTCTAAGTAGGTCGGGCACTGTTTCTTGAAGCTTCTCACTTCTTTTCCCCCTAACTTTCACCTTCATATATTTTTCCATTCTGGTCAGTACACCTAACCATAGCTTGCAGAAGGTTGTTAATTGTGATAAAACAGGGAGTGATTGAAGAAAAACTTTGGACAGGAGCTTCACTGCTAAGATAAGGGTGCCCTCCATATTGCGGTAGTCCTTCTGAGAGTGTCCCTGTGAAATCTCGAGAAGATCGTCAAGCACGGTGAAGATCACAAGATCGAAACAGTCTAACCACTTACCATATGGGAGATAAATGTCATCAGCTCCTGTCAAGCACTTTTGCAAAGATAATAAAGCATGATTTCTAACCTCTCTCTCTGGTCTAAACAAACTTTCCTTAGACCCTGTCCTAGAATCAACCACATGTCTCCAATATCCTTAGACAACTTAGACATTTGTTCCTCCTCCATTGTCTCCTTAGCCTCGCTAGTCCACCGAGACAAGCAATTGACTGACCCTGTCATTAGATCTAGTGCCCGCACAGATCGCTCAGCTTGGCCAACACGAGACTCAGCAAACTGCCTTGCAGTATCTACACAGAGAACATAATTAGCTGGAAGCAAGTGGGCACCATCTGACATAATGAAAAGAAGTGTATCAAACCCAGCCTCAGATGCTTCAATATGCCTAGCAGTGATGGAAAGTAGTGATGTAATTGTACGCCATCCTAACTGGGATCTTATGTGAGAAGCATTTGCCTTCACAAGGCGGCTGACTTCCTGAGTAATCTGTTCGCAGTAAGCATCAGCAACCCGAGCATCAAGCTTTAAGACAAGTTGTAGCGATCTCAAAAGTTCATCGGCAATGTTTTCCTTGTATGGGAGCAATCGCTGGCAAATCCTTAGGAGTCCAAACACAGCCTTTTCTACTAAGGCACAGGGCATTACAGTTGATTGAACAATATTGGCTATGTGGTCATATACACCCGGCCAAAGAATCGCTATTCTATCCCTGTTGTTCAAAGTGATTGCAATCAGCAACTCCAGGCAGAAAACTGCTGTATCTTCATCCTCTGGTGTGCTGTTCACTTTTTGAGGTCGACCTGCAGCCCAAATGAGCGCTTTTGCAAGTTGTTCGAGAGATTTAGCTTGCAGAAATTTACTCTCGGTAAATATGCTGTCAATGTGACACTTCTGTATTGTTTGAAGAGTGCGCTGATGAGCAGCAAGTTGTTGTTCAGTAGGTTGTGATCTTGGCTCCTCAGTGTCAAGAGATAAGAGTTGACTAAACCTACCCATCAATCCAGAGGATCTCCTTGGTGTGCCAATAGATTGCATATGAGCTGAAGATAAAGAATTCACAATAGGTTTCCCGTGCACAGTTTCAGCAGAAAGCTCTGACTCGTCAGCTGCATCACTGGCAACACGGGCGGAAGAAGACCTAGCTTGTGCAATCTTAAGATGCAATCCAGAATATTTCTCCAACCTGTGCGTATGTAATCACCATACCTGTTAGCAATAGTGAATACTGTTACAGTTGCCATTCTTGCTTTCATGTCATCTCCAAAGGCAAGGACTGGTTCCTCAACCAACGGTGGATTTAAGAGTGTAGTGAACTTACAAAGTGACACTACCAGATCATCAAGAACGTCTTCAAGATGATGGCAAGCAGAAATCTTAGCAATAGCTAAGAATCCATCCATACATGTTTGGTATACCTCTTCATGTTCGGCATGATCGAATACAACAGAGATCGCAGCAATAGTTGGCCCTGACATTATGGCAAACATATCATGATCAAGGTAAGCCTTGGAGCCAGATACAATAAATGGAGCAGTTTTCTTTGACTTATGCATTAGATCAATCCATCGACTTGGTGTCATTTCAGGAAACCCAACACCTTGTTCAGGGGTTGTACGGATTTCATTCTTACAAATTGAATGATAAAGTTCTGATAGGAATTCTCGAGGAAGATCATTGCCACCATTTATATGCCTATTATTCCTGATAAAATCCTCTTCTGTCATCTTCTTTTTAACCTGCACGTTGTGCTGGTCTGTATTAAGCATTATCATTGAGTATGATAACACAAGAGCGGCATCCTTGTTAGCTAGGATATGTGGTGACTGTTCATAGTATCTCTCAGAGAAAGCTTCAAGCACTCTATGTATCTTTGTGACTCTCCAGGCAATCTGAAAGTCTCCAGAAATAAACGAAGGGCTGTATCTAGGTTCATATCCTGGAAATCAAATGTTCCAGCAAATTCATGAAGAACCTGAACACAAAATTCGTCATGATTTCCAAGAAAATCACCAACAAGATTCTTATCCAACCCGGCAGTGTATCTGAAAAAGCAAGCAACACTTTGGGGATCAAGTTTGTCAGGCAAGAGATGTGTTCCCTGGAGAAACTCCAAACCTTTCTTAGGATCGCGATTGAAGTGGTCAGCACCAATCATCAATCTTCTCTTTATGTACTTTCTGC
Source organism: Vicia sativa (assembly GCA_021764765.1). Classification (NCBI taxonomy): domain Eukaryota; kingdom Viridiplantae; phylum Streptophyta; class Magnoliopsida; order Fabales; family Fabaceae; genus Vicia; species Vicia sativa. The sequence goes on from CM038794.1 coordinate 168,907,275, forward strand.
GGCGGGTGAAAGTAACCCAATGATTTGGATCACCATAATTTTCACATTTAACCATCCAGAATGGAATATACTCTTCAAGATTCACAGGAGAATATTCTGAGTTAGCAGATCCATTGGTTATCCTTTCAGCCATTCCCTGTATAACCGCAATAAGACCATCCAAAGCAAGAATATGCATGGCAGACAATGGACAGTTCACAGGAAATGCACTTCTGGACAACAAATTAGCGAGGTCTTCAAAGACATTACTGCAAGTTATGTCGCTATCAAAGTTATACATATCAACCATAAATGTCTTTTGCCTGCAGAAGTCGACAAGGGCTTCCATGGCTACCTCTTGCTGCTGGTATGAAGCCCCATATCTGCTTTGTGCAAGTCTCAAAATGACACAAGAAAAAAATGCTTCTAGCTGCAATTTGAGTTCTGTACGAAGATGATGATAAAGATTGAGAACAATGCTACACACCATTGAAAGTATGAGTGGACTCATTGACAAACCAAATTGCATCAGATTATGAAAAAGCTCATCCTGAATTAAGCTTAGTAACCTTGGGTGACGGTGAATAGAAGGCCCTCCAAGTTCTATAGCCGAATTGATTAAAGTTAAAGCAAAAAGGGGCACGTCTTCATCAAATGCTATAGTGTTTGATCTAGGACCCAATTCCGTATTCTCAATAACGTTCAGCAAAGAACACAAAAAGTGAAATATTTCCACCATGCAAGGAACACCATATGGTTCAGTCATGAGATGCACATCATATGATGCACCTTCCTTGCCAGTAAGTGCTATCGCCGTGTTTTCATCCATCATAGTTACTGTCACAGCACTTGCAGCATTTGAAGCAAAGTTTGTGGGTTGAGGCTGATTATCATACTCAGAACTCATGCTGCCATTCTCCAACTTTCTACTTCCAAAAGCATATTCATTATTTAGGCCTCCAGTCTGCACAAACAAACAACAAATAAAATATTCATATAGAGATGGTATGGTGAATGCTAAGTTCATGACAACCCCAAACAGAGAATGATACAGAGGGAAGCAAGTGTGGCTAAATCCCCCTCCACAAACATTATAAGTAATAATATTACAATAATTTTAAAACAATATCCATATTTCATAAGTGATTCTCTTAATATACTAGGTAGGTAATTTCTGCTGGTGTTTTCTACTTTACATATTCATCTATTACTTTAAATTATAATACTATAATAATATAGAAATAATAATGTAATGTCATTTTAAATATTTCATTTTCTGGTTTTTTTACAAATCCAATTTTTCTAAACCTTTTATTATATGATATATGTATATAGACACACACACATATAGTTGAATGCACGACTTTTACGATGACTATTTCTCTAGAGTTCCTTAACATGTGCCCTGGGCATATGTTAAGGAACTCTATAGAAACAGTGTTCGTAAAATTCATGCATTCAACTATAAGTGACACTATAGAAACAGTCTTCATAAAATTCATGCATTCAACTATAAGTGACATGAGTCGTGCATTCAACTCTATATAGAAATGATAGCATTTTCCATTTTATTTAAGTTGTAATAAAAAATAATAAATGAACTATAATTGCCATAAAATTATGTACACTATGTAACAAATTAAGCAAATTTTGTTTTAGATTCATTGAATAATTGATGTATCTGGCCTATATGTATCTGGTCTATATGTCTCTGGGCTATATATAGACCAGATACATTAATTATCCAATGAATCTAAAAAGCAAAATTTGCTTATAATTTGTTACGGAGTGAGTATATGGTTAGTTTTATAAAAAGATGCTTTTCTATATTCAAAACTTTGAAATTTGTGATACTTCATTTTTGTCCCCTTTCTCCTAGTCTTTTAGATTTGTGCCTGCAGCCGGAACTGTAATTTAACCATTAACAGTTCCCTATAATGTCTGAACATTGACTATCTAAGTGTCATGGTCAGTAGTAACCTCTGAATCACGGGTACTTCCAAAATGTTGAAGTACCCGCACCATATACACATACCATATTTGCGGTACTTTACTTTTTCTTATTATTCTGTTTCGAGTGAAATTTGTGGTTCTTTCATTATGTAATATAATATCTTAAACATTTTAGTTTCTTTATTATTGTAATTCAACATAATTTTTTTACTTTTTAAACTTTTATGGTGATTTTTTGTTTCGAATTAAACAATTTAGTTCTCTATTGATGAATTTTATAGAGAAAATCGCAACTTTTATTATCATACCCGTACCTTGATTTCTTTTAAACAATGTATCCCGTGCCAATACCGCACCGTGCCGGTACCATACCGTACCTAAGCATCATAGTCGGTAACTATCTACAAAGACATGCTCTGTCCCAATACCAACTATACAGAGAAAGATGGTAAAGATAGTCATCATACTTTCTTCTTGTTGGGGGACAGAGGAAAAGGGAAGACTATTAGTGGAATATAACTCCCTAAAAATAAAATCCCCAGCTATATATTTATTGCATATAATAAAATGACTGAAATTATAACATAAAGGGTTAAATATTTTTAATCTGATTCCTATAGAATTGCCAAAATTTGAGTTTAGTCTATTAAAAAACTTGGGGATTAATATTAAAATTTTCAATTTTATAAGGATCAACAACAAAAAACTAAACCCAACTTGAATAGGGAGTCGACAATATTCTGTCCACAGAACAGACAACCAAACTATCTTTGTACCAGCTAAGAGAATAATAATGGAAAAAAACCTTGAAATAATGGTAACACTATCCTCTTACCTCCTGTTTCGAATTAGAGCTTCCATTAACCAATGCATGGTCTGTGTTGTCAACATCTTGAAGGTGAGAAAAAATACACCTAACAAGTTCATGCATTGTGTACCGTGATATCTGCTGCAATGACTGCCTTTGTTTCCTGCTTGATGAACTATACGGAAACAAGTATTCACTATGGTGCAAACATGTTGGTTACTCAGCATTACAGATGCTTTACTTTTCATACACGCTAGGAGAACTTGTAGTATCTTTATCAAAACAACTTCTTCGGAAGAAGTATCAGTGACCTCAAATCTGCAGCTAGTGACAGCATCAACCACCAAGTGAATGGCATCCTCAACATTGACAGTATTATGATCAATCACATCAAGAGTCAATATCTTGTAAACAGATGACAAAGAAACACCAGTAATTGCTGCACCGGTTTCATCAGACCGAATCACATCTAGAAAAGGCTGTAAATACAATGTGGGGTTAATAGATTGCCACTGATGATGGTTCCATGAAAAGATTTGCCTCCTTAATGCCTTAAAAGACTGAATAAGAGAGTGTTCCAGATGATCATCGCCCGACATATAACGACTTCCCCATCTTACATTTCTTCTCATTACTGCCAAAACAGCACCAATTTCTGAATTTATCATGCACGATAAAGTTGTTCGGCTAGGACAGGCATCGTCACATTCTTCAGGTTCCTCCTCCTCAATTGAATTGATACCCGTTTGCAGCTTTAAACGTCCCATTTTAGCAAAAGCCTTTGTACAGTAGACCAAAAAGCTGGTAGATGCTCAACAACAAAATGGAATGCTGAGATCATGAACAAAAATATCAAGGTTTACAACAAACCACATAATATACGAGTTTAATAACTACTATGTATAGACAATTCAAACAATTCCAAAATCACAATTCACAATCTTGTTACAATAACTATATATCGACAGTGTATACCATTTTACACAAACATCAAATCATGAATCATCATTTAGCCACAACTCGCTTAGGTTTTAAAAAGCAATATAAACTGATGTAACAAAATAGTGAAATATGATTCGATATGTATAAAACTATTTTAATATTCATCTATTAGCTTATACTCAACACGAGTAGTCAAACATTCATTAAATAAGTTTCCTATAAAGTCAAAAAAAGAGTAAACCTATGTTATGAGACGCACGCAGCAGATTTAGCAAGCAAACGGATAATCACAACACAGCTCGGAGTAAATCGCAAACTCTCCGCTGCAAACAAGTCAAAGCAAATTTTACATATAGGTTAAATTAATTCACCATATAGCAACAATAAGTATACATCAAAAGCGAAAACCAAATTTACTCAAACGTCAAATCATGAATCATCATTTTAGCAGAATGCAGTTGGATTTTAAAACTACTTTACTTTGTCTACAATTAAACTCATAACAAGAGTCCTAAGGAGTGAACCTCCGCGATTTAGTACGAAATCGCGGAGCACGGAAGAGCTCTGATCTGCCGTGACGGTATCCGATCACCGGTGAGTTGCCGTCGGCCGGAACGACGATCGCAGCAGCCGAAGAAGAAGAAATAAAGAGAGAGAGAGAGAAATAAATACCTGGAGGGAGGGAGTGTGGGACGGTTTGTGGTGGCCGACGAGCGATTTTCCGGCAGTGTTTACCGGCGAGCAGTTGAGATGAGTGAGAGTTGAATCCGAGTAGTTTGTGAATCAACGGTGCATTTAGTTTGAGTTGAAATTTGGTGTTGTTAGGGTTTTATAATTGTTAATAGTAAAAAAGTGAGAAAGAAAGTGAATTGAAGTTGGGATTACTGAGTTTGAAGTTTGTGTTTTTTCTTTCTTGCTTTTTTCATTCCATTAAAAAGGGAAACATATCTGTTTTTTTTTTGATAAAATCTTCTTCTTCTTTTTTTTTTTTTGGTATTAATTATTATTATTATGAAAACTATATAAATAATATTAAAAAGTTAAAATATTACTATTATTTTGTCTAAAAAAGTATTTAAGAATCATTATTAATATTAATTTATTTTTATTTAATTATAATCTTATTGTTATGGAATTGCTCACTTCTTCAATAGCTACTAGCATTTGAATAAAAATATCACCAAAGGTCATGAGAAAATATAGGAATTTTAAATCCGATTAAAGACTATTCTAATATGTTAACTAATAAATAATAAATATCAATAAGGATGATAAAATGGGTCGTTCATCTCGTTTTGCCTTAAGTCCGTCAAGAAAGAGTAGGGTGGACAAGTTCGTCAAATGAAAATTGACATAAAATCTATCTCGTTTTAAAGTGGTAAGTTGATGGATAGCGAACTTATCCATCTATTTTTAATTGATTAATATGTTTTTTTACATTTTAATTTAGAACAATTTTTATAAAATATATTTTTAACAAATTTTACTTAAAAATATTACTTATATTTACAAATAAATATATAAAATAAAATCATCAAAAATTAAAATTACTATAATTAACTAAAAATGATTTAAAGTGGAACGGACTTAACGAATCAAGCGGGACGAGGTTTTGGTGGGGCAATTTGGTGAACAACAAACTTGAGAAAAAATCTTTAATAGACAATGGGCACAAAATTTCAATTCAATCCATAATTTTTATGGAGGATGTGACGGACCCAGATCACGCCCATTTCTGCCCCTAAGTAAAGTTTATAATTGTATTCGGTGAGTTTGATCTCCTATACATGCTTACAAAGGTATTTATATATTACCTCGGTCCCTAATTATAAGACCTTTTTGAAAAAACTTGTCCCTATTTATAAGACCGTTTTCAATTTTTAAATGCATTAATTATTTTTTCCAAATACCCCTAATTATATTACATATTTTTCATAATCTGTAATAAATACGATTCATACACATTAACTATTTTCTCTTAAAAATAAACTTTTAAAAGTATACAAAATACTACTCAATAAATTTATTACTCTAACAAACTTTTATAATTTTCACAATTTATTCAACGAAGTCTTATATTTAGGGACGGGGTATTATCATCTACTAACTAATTCTAATATTAGTATAAGGATTTGAAGTTTAATTAATATATATGGTTGATAGAAAAAGTTTTATACTATCGATACATTCTAATCATTCATACACTTAATATTTGTGATTGATTGATTCTTATGGTATATTTCGCGGTGAGATGGAAAGAGAAAAGAGAAAGATACAAGAAAGAGTGTAAAATTAAAAAATATAAAAAATAAAATATATTTAATGTATTGTTTATTATAAAGAAGTATAAGAGAAATTAAAAAGAGAAAAGTATAATTTTATTTAAATGACAAAATTACTCTTAACTAAAAAAAATCCTAACTAAAAAAATCAATGTACAATTTTATTTAATTATTTTAAATAGTTAAGGACCATTTCCATAAGAAACTATTGATTATTTAATAAATCTTTTTAGCTAGTCAATTTTTCAATTATTTAAATTAATATTATTCTATTATATTTAGTTTTTATTAATTAAATATTCATTTTTATATTTGTTTCAATATTTTATTTGATTTTATAAATAAATAAAAAAGTAGTTGTTTTAATTGACTTTATATACATTCTTTTATTATGTAAATACAATTTTTTATCAAAATAAATTTAAATGTTAACATAATTTTAATTGATTAATTAATTTAAATAAATAAAGTATTTGATATAAATATTTTTTAATTAACATAAAATTTTAAATTAATATGATTCACTTCATTTTAATAAGTTAAAATAACAATGCACACTTTGATTGCATATAGTCTAAATTCAGAATAAAAACAATTCAAAAGAGGGTATAGCTGTTGAGGAGGGCTATAATCTCTTCTCTCTTCTTGTTTCTTCGCTTATTAGAAGAGAAACCCCATATTTTACTCCTCTTCTTAATTTCACCTATGAACCGATCAGGAGAAGTATTTAATTTCTCCTTTAATTTTTCGCCCTTACTTCGCTGTCATGTATTTCTCTTCAAACAAACACATTGTTAGTGAAAAAAATTATTCATGATCAGTGTATTTGAATTTAATACTTATAATAATTTATTATATACAAATTATGATTATCAATTGATAAAATTGCACAAAATTTAAGCATTGGATGATAGGTAATTGTGCCCAAATTTTATGTTTAAATAACAATTATTTGATTTTGACATTATACTTTCGTGTACTTGATCCTATCACGTGCAATAATGCTAGTGCAATAATGTTAGTGTAATTAGTCTAACCAAGAATTGGGTGCTTCATTCTCGTACTAAAAATATTGAGATACATCATCATTTCTTTTGCGATCACGTTGAAAAAGGGGATGTTGTGTTCGAGCATGTTGATAGTAAAAATCAACTAGCCGACTTTTTCACAAAACCTCTTGCAATCGAACTGTTTTTTACCATATATGGGGAACTAAGGATCATTGATATCTTCAATGTTGCTTGATTTTTCTTTGTTGATTGCAGTTTATACTTTTGCTTTAACTCTTTGTCTGAGTATTTTACCTCATGTGAGTGGAACTTCCATTCCATCAAAGAGTGGGGTAATATTATTTCAAATTTATCCTTAAAAGTAAGACTTTTCTTAATACATGTTATTAGTTGGTTTAAAATTCTTGATATGTTCTTAAGTGATGAAAACCTTGAATGTTTATTTTCAAAACATTTGATTTAAAAGGGAATATGTGAGTGCACTTCACCATTAGATATTTTTGCATGATGTCAAAACTAGAGAAACTTAGCATTTTGTGTATTGATATATCTATATCATGTGGCACTCCTTGCATTATAGGTCTTAGGAATCATTCAAAACCACTTTCAAATTGACCAAAACCTTGAAAACCAATTTTACATAAAATTGCTTATCTTATACACTCTGAATTTTAGGTGACACATGTAACTCAATAATGAAGCTATAGCTTTTGTTTGATACATACGACATGTATCACACGGCCGGTATATCTTTGTAACTTCAGTTTTATGTGAACACTTTTACTATTGTATTAAAGGATGTGATTCTTGACTTGCTTAAGCGACAATGTGTTTTAGAGTCGACACATCTTGCTAATTTTTTATTTATGTATATATTTGGATAATTATTATTTAATTCGTTTATTTGCATACAAACTTCCACAATTGTAAATACATCATTCATGCATCATTTCAAATTAATGAAACTATAAACACTTTCCATTTGCTCTTCACCTTCAACCTCAAATCTATGCGCAACGATAAGTCACATAATCATCTTTTGTCGGTGCGTCTGGAGAGGTTTGATAACATCAATTAGATTTTGCGTATGTGAATATTGGGTTGAGAATTGTGGGGGTTCATTTGGAAATTTATAAGGTTTGTCTTCAGATCTTTGGTAAATGTGGGGGTTGTTCAAATTTTCAAAAGAGGATTGCGACAAGTGAAAAGCCTTTGGAATTTGGTACCCAAGGAAGTGCGAGGAAAATGAAACAAATTGAAAATGGTGTTCATAGATATAATTGATTGTCGCGATAGAACTTTTGTTTGGTTCCCCAGAAGGAGTAGCAAGATTAAATAAATCAATTAGTATATTTGGGTCTTTGCTTTCTCATTATCAAAGGCCGTAGTTGAATCAACAACAAATAGTTAGGGTTATAGGGTTGCTCTTGGAAACTTTTGCATGGTAAGAAATTATCCTAATTTCAAAGCGAATTAGGGGAGGCGTATCCATAGGATGATTGGTAAACTTCTAAACAAATAATCGTGCCTCTATCTCTTATCTCTTTACTTACTACTTTTCATTAAGCAATTTGTTAAATAGCATTGATTGATCGATCGACTCATAAGAATTTTTGTGGTTTTTGTGTTAAATTGGTTATAAATTAGCTTATAATAATTTTGAATATAATTTTTTCATGTCAACAATACTCAAGGAAAATTACGAAAATTTGTTTACACTAAGTGTTTGACAAATTGCATAGTTCATTATTTTTGCTTAATTTCATTAGAAATAGAATTGCTAGTAACTTGCTATAAACAAATAACGTGTTTCTTGTTTCAAGTGTATAAATTCATATTATGTGTTGTTCATTTCATAATGCTTAATTGCATATCGAGCTCGAATAGATAGGTTCATTAGATGACTTTTATCGATCTATATTAAAACCTACCTTGCACTCTTTTCGATTAACTTTTAAAAACTCAATTTTAATTGGTATTTTGGCTTAGTGATATATTCTCCTCTAGATAAGTCATCATTTAACATTTTAATCTCTGGATACACCTTTGGGATCAACCTATTTGTATATGTCGTAAATGAAAAAATGGAGTGAATTTGAATTTCAATCTTAACACATGTTTAATGTGGAAAATGGTAAACAACGGCTGGTCCTCCCAAATCCCTAAAAACTAAGGATTACTCGCAAGATCGACCATTTGATCTTAAGACATGTGCTAAGAGTTTGAAAATATACTTGTTCTGTCGAAATACTTACTATGAAAGATGGTTTTCTATGAATAAGGGAACAAGTACAACATAAATTTTCCGCACTATGATTCACCTCTTGTTGGTGACTCGTGACCGACATAAGGTGTTCATACGAACTAAACAATGACGTAAAAGAATTGTTCAAGAATCAATAGACCGGCTGACTGATAACTTGTGACCGACAGAAGGTATTGAAATGTTTAAAGTGAGAACAACATAAAGAGATTTCTCAAAGTAAATAGAAAGCAAGTAAAGTATTCAAAAAGATAATTGAAAAGTAAAGATTGCATTGAAATATAAATGGTGATTCACGTACATCAAACATACGCACTCTTTTTGCTTCTTCGCTTGGAATAATCGAGTTTGACAAGTGATTTTAGTACAAGTGAACACCCTAAGATTCTACTAAACCTTCTTATTTATAGTGAATACAATGTATAGCGCCTATGTACATTATCTCTGACACGTATCTTAGCCTAAAACAAGCGCTCCTCCACTTTCATCATCTATTTGGCGTTCCATTAGAACTCAATGCAGTAGCTCTTTGTTGATTTCAAAATTCAAATCTTCCGCTTTTGGCTTGCTTTAACATTACCTTCTAGCAAGTGAACCATCAAAATCCTTCTAAGTCTTGAACTCCCTTTGGTCAACAGACCAATTCGACTATTTTACTTATTCTTCACCCTTTGGTCGACTAGACCAATTTCTAAATATCTCGTCATTTGTTATCAACTTTTCTCCTTAAGTGGACAAGTCCCAATTTGAAATTTTGGCTTAGTATTCCCATTGATCATTAAATTCTTTAATTTGACAAAACCAAATTTCAAATACCTCGGCTTTAATCTCCTAAAAAACCCTTATTTTAGAAGATTACCCTTAGCTCATGGGAACATCTTCTTTTACCACACGTGCTTAAATACCTTAAGATTTTTCAATGTAAAAAAATTCCCCCCAGAGATGCCATTTTCGAGTTTAACTCATATGAGATAATGGCATCTTTGAAGCGTCGATCTCCACTCATCGACCAAATCGTTTGCACTTTCTCCTTAGTTGGCGTTATTGTTCCGCTTTTGTCGTGACGTCGTGACATCATGGTAGTGTATCACGCTTTTGATTCTCAAGACTTGCAACATTAATTCTCGCCATCATTGCACTTTTCAGTGGGAGACATGGCCCACTAACTCGCTTCCATCTCGCTCACGTATACTGCAGTGATACGATTTGACCTAGGAAATCACATTTTTCCTCATTATTTCTTTCTTCTTCTCGGGGTCTATAAAACCTTTTTCCCCATTTCTCACTTTCTTCTTCCTTACTCTCAACCTCACTTGTTTTAGAAAACGAAAAAATCACAAGTTTTTCCATCGTTCATCGTCTTTAACCTCTTTCATTTTTTTCAATGGCGGCCGATAACAAAGTCTCTTCTTACGCAACACTCATTCGTCCACGCTCATGAAGGCAAGGAGTATGTTCGAACCTCCATTTCTTTGAAGAAAGCCAAGATATGGCGATCTCGGTACTTATTACTTTTCTCTTGAAGATAAGCCTTTGGCATTTAAGGTCCTCTTCTGAATCACCCTAGAAATTTTGTAATCGACAAAGAAGCATTTTTTCCCACTAGTATTTTCACCAAACCAATAGTTGATTCTTGGATCCATTTCACTCCAACATGTAGATAGAAATTTTAGAACGCCCCACCACAAATTGCCTAAATTAAGTGCTTGGATGACACGTTTAGAAACAAAAACTTGCTCAATGGAAATACTTAGGTATTTATACCTTGTTAGAACTTTCTCGTTGTGGTCAACATTACTCCTGTGGCATGTTGCTGGCTGCCATTCATTTATGGGAGGGGTCGACCAACACCTTCCACACAAAATATGGTATGATTACTCCTAGATTGTTCGACATTGCTGCTATCACAGGGCTAAAGTTGTCTGGGCAAATGTTTAACTATAAGGACGCTACTCTTGTACCCTTGAAATTCGACGTGGGTGAGACACGTAAACCAACCTACAACAATTTTATCGACCACCATGCCAAAACGTTTGGTCCCGTTTTTGATGAGGAGCACATGGCATTTCTGACTTTGTGGTTGTCTCGCTTCATTTTCTGCTCTAGATCTATGAAGATGGCCAAACAATTCTCTTATCTGGCTACCCAGCTGCATCAGGGTAAAAATGTTGCTTTGGGCCAGCTAATATTGGCTTCTCTATATGAATCACTCATTGATATTGCTAGTCAGATAAAAAATTTCAACCTTGCCAACTCGACAAAGAAAAATGTCCTGGCTCATAGCCTTCTCTGGTTTCTATAGTTGTGGCTAAATGCCACTTTCTCCCAAGATATTAAACCATACAGAAATAAAAGGGTGGCGTGCCCTCTATCTCAGAGTAACATTGTTTGGTAGTGCCTATTCCAACCGAATCCCATCGACAAGACCTTCCCAATTGTCAAAGTGTTTAAATTATTGTTCAATATCATGTTGACACGGGCTGATTTTGAACCTTCTATGGCCCTATTCTATGATCGACGTGATGGCCCTGAATGGTTCACTAGGGCTTTTCCTCCTATAAAGAATGAAGATAAGAATAGCTCTCTATTTATCTGGAGGCGCTTTTTGACTCCCTAATTTTTGTCGGTTGTTATTGTTAGCTCAAATCTAGGCTTGGTTTCTTATCAGCCTGACTTAGTGGCTCGACAGTTTGGGCTTTGTCAACTTATCCCTAAGCCTTTGTGACTCATATATAAAAAATATTTTATAAAAAAATGTTCTAAATTAAAATGTAAAAAAAAAACATATTAATCAATTAAAAAAATAGATGGACAAGTTCGCTATCCATCAACTTACCACCTTGACGAAACGAGATAGATTTTTATGCCAACTTTCATTTGTGAACTTGTCCACCCAACTCTTTTCTTGTGGACTTAAGGCAAAACAAGACAGACGGCCCATTTTACCATCCTCACTTTTACCCAATCGAAAATCTTTTGTTCAAACACACATAACTTAATAATATTGATATTTATTATTTATTAGTTGACATATTAGAATAATCTTTAATCGGATTTAAAATTCCTATGTTTTCTCATGACCTTTGGTGATATTTTCATTCAAATGCTAGTAGCTATTGAAGAAGTGGGCAATTCCATAACAATAAGTATTATAATTAAATAAAAATAAATTAATATTAATAATGATTCTTAAATACTTTTTTAGACAAAATAATAGTAATATTTTAACTTTTTAATGTTATTTATATAATTTTTATAATAATAATAATTAATACAAAAAAAAAAGAAGAAGAAGATTTTATCAAAAACAAAAAAAAACAAAAAAAAACAGATATGTTTCCTTTTTTAATGGAATGAAAAAAGCAAGAAAGAAAAAACACAAACTTTAAACTCAGTAATTCCAACTTCAATTCACTTTCTTTCTCATTTTTTTACTATTAACAATTATAAAACCCTAACACCACCAAATTTCAACTCAAACTAAATGCCTTTGTTGAATCACAAACTACTCGATTCATTCCACCATCTCATCTTTCATGGTAAACCAACGAAAAATCCAATTCCACACTCGAAATAATGTAACTTCACCAGCTCTGATTTATGACTCATATGAAGACAGAATATATGGAAGAACGGGGTGGAGTAACACCTATCTCTAAGTACTTACACACTATCTCAAACGCTCGGATAAAAGCGATCGCATTCGGGTGAAGCTAAGATGGAGCCAAGCGAAGGTGGTCGAAAATCGCCACTTGTAGATCAGTAAATGGAAGGCGAAATCTCAACTCCTTAAAAGCGGATGTTGAACAACTGAATACATTCAACCTCATATATCAAAGCGGATCCGATGCACGACCACAAGGATATACAACGCCCAATCCTCTTGTTTCCTCGTTCACATCTTCACCCTCGGGGCCATACCAGACCCTTCGAACACCTCATCGGCGAGTGGTAAAGTACGACCCTCTCAGCGTACATCCGGAGCCACCCAAGTAGTCGGATCTTGGTTCCCAACCCGAGCCCTTCATTATAGACGGATCCTCGTCGATCGAGGTCCTTCGACGGAAGGAGAATCCTCCTTAGGATCTCGTCCGGTACCTTCCTCGTCGGTTGTAAAGTCGGAGTACTCTCACCGAATTCTTGAACTTTCACAACTACTTTCTCTGCCCATAATACTTGAAAGCGGAGGAAGTCGGTGAGCTCGACATCAACGTTAAATCCACCCTTCCACCACTAATCATGTGAAAGGGCTCGGAGGAACGAGGACCCACTTCCTCGGTCAACAATCCTCAAAGATGGTATCATTCAAAAAGAATCCCCGATTCGAAGAAGGCGCGCGGAAAACTCGACGTCACTAAATGCCGAGCGTAGCATCCACTCACCGCTAAAAGAAAACCCAAAAATCGAAGCCACAACGCGCACTCTATGAACACATAGAAATTTCAAACCTAACATAATGAACTTGAGCAAAAGGCTTGAAAATGTACCGTTTCAAAGACGATCAAAACGTTGCAGATAGATAATCAAGCACTGACGCGGCGGCGAAAGGCGGAGATAATTCTGGAACACACAAACTCGACTTCCTCGGATTGTTAAAAGAAGAAGCCAGGCACGCGCAAGCAGGTTCAAGCGAAGGAAAAGTTCTCGAATGACAAGTATTCCCTCTTTTTATAGGCCTCTATTCCGCATGTATTCAGGCACGCGCCTAGGGAACCTAGGGGATCCATCATTACACCTTAGTCCCTAGGTGCATCAGCCATCATTGCACATTTCGAGGCCATAGCGAGAACCCTCCCAATTTCTCCAACCTTTCGCTTCCTCGGCGACTCCTCATCTCCCCGGATGAAACGATCTCTAACACTCTCTTCGAAGTCAAGTCATCACTTCCACAAGCAAAGGCGACGACTTGGGGCTCTTGTGCGGGCCCCAAAGCTTTGGGCGGTTCATTCTCCTTAATTATAACGACCTATCAGCCTCGGCGTATTCGGGCATAGTTGCCCGCATCGCATTACTACGCTTGACATATGTCTAATCTACTGTTTGTCCGTCGTCAAACTATGCACTTATGTCATCCATGCTCGACATAACGGCTAGTTACTGAATATTTGTTGGTCTTGACCTAGTCATTTCGGACGACTATATTTCGCGGATCCGCTTATCTCGGTCCAAAGTTTAGTAACCAATGAGAATCCTCCTATGTCCTTATATAAACCTCATATCTTTGAGGGCAAGGTATCACTTTCTTACTCAAACCCTAATATTTTCTACCCTCTTCCTTGAACATTTGCTTACTTTAGCATCGGGTGCCTTGCGGTACACCACCCTCCTCAACATCAACTTGCTCAAGGATCATCAACCGCTTACGGCCTCTCGATTCGATCATTTATTGATTAAAATTCAATACATTTGAGTTGAAGACGATGTAGATGTGAGTGTTCTGTGAAGTACATTTCATTGTTACATAACTAAGGATCCAAATGAGGTAGATGCGTCACTTGCAAGATCAACTAACGATATGTAAAAATAATAAAATGTCTTGTATCATCTATTGGTGATGAAATGCCAAGTTAATCTTATGAAGCATCTAAGTTATGTTAATGTTTTAGATCTATGTTAAATTATGTTATGTATTTTGTGTATGTGATAACAAAAATCTATCTTAAAATTATGTTATGAAACATATGTTTGTGATCCAGATTTTAATATCCGGACAAACCCCTAAGACATTATTGGTTGTGTATTATCTGTATACGTGATAATAAAGTGGTGGATTCAGATTTCAATCTTTAGACAAACCCCTTGAAACTATATTGAATGTGTATTATATGATACCGTAGAAGTGAATCCGAATTTCAATCTCTAATATATTCTTTACCCGCCTTTGACGTGGTTCTAATATTGAGTTGATAGTGTTGGGATGCATTCAAATTTTAAACTTTAGACAATGTTAAAAGGAGTTCTTTTTCTTTCAAAAGGGGATGGGAGTAACGACATATAGTGTGGCGAACAATTCTCAATTTTGAAATGGTTAGGGATATCTATTACCCTCTCAAAATAGCACTTCAACCCGCGTGCAACAATTCTAATAATTTGGCTCTCATTAATGATATGCATTAAGCTTGTTTGAGTATAAAAAATGGTTCTCATGTGTCGATTGATTTAATAAACATAAGTTATATATTTGGTGGTAAGGATATAATTCTTGAGTCTATTGTTGAGCAGATTAAACTACTCATGAGGTGGTGGTTAAACTCAAAGACAAATGAGGTTTAGTTATGACATGAGTCAGTGGTGGTCTAATCCAAATATCCAAAGAGTTGTCTTGCATACTTAAATCATTGTTTTTCTTAATTTTGTAAGATTGAATACACAATGAAGATACAAAATCATTCAGTTGGAAACACATGTAACAGCTAATACAAACAATTTTGAGTCAATTATGAGTTCTGTACAATTTAACAAGATAATACTTATACTATAAATGAGGAAAATTTGAAGTTACTCAAACAGCTTCATGGGGGTGAAGTAAGCACCCAGCAACAATTCAATATAATATGCTCAAACTATGCCTATGTATAACATATTTCCAACAAAATATTTCACTAGTATAGTAACAAGAATACCCCAAGGCAAATCGCAAAAATGGAATAACAGATGAAGGCAATTTCACTTCATACTTAACTTGATCAACCTTCTTGACTAAGTGTTTCATTTGCAGGAACAAAAACATATGCATCATGTTCCAAATCTTGGAACACCTCGGACTGTAATGAGGGAGCTATGTTCTTCGTATGTAGCCATGTCAGTTCCCACAAACTATTGTCCCCTAAACCACTGCTTTCCACTAGTATGCCTTCTGATTTCATAACAACCAGCGCGTTCTTCAGAAGCTCGGGAACAAGCAGTTGAAGCTTCTCGCTTCTCCTTCCTCCTATTTTCACCTTCGCGTATTTTTCTGTATGGCTTAGAACACCCACCCATAGTTTGCAGAAAGGTTCAAGTTGCGATAGTTCTTGGAGTAATTGGAGGAAAACTTTGAATAAGAGTTTCAAGGCAAGAATAAGAGTTTCTTCAATGTCGGTGTAGTCCTTTTGAGAGCGTGTCTGAGAAATATCAAGCAGGTCGTCCAGCAAGGGGAATATCACTTGGTCGAAACACTGTAACCACAAATCACATGGGAGATGAGTTTCGACAGCTTCTGTCATACACTTCTGCAAAGATAACAGCGCGTGATTTCTAACCTCCTCTCTTTGGTCCAAGCATACTTTCCTTAGTCCTTGTACTAACCGCAACCACATTTCCCCAATATCTTGCAACATCTTTTCCATTTCCTCTTCTTTTGCCGCTTGCTTTGCATCGCTAGTCCACTTTTGTAAACAACTGAAAGAACCTGCCATAAGATCCAGTGAAACGATGGACCGATCCACCAGTCCTACACGAGACTCGGCAAACTGCCTCGCAGCATCTATGCAGAGAATATAATTAGCAGGGAGCAAGTGAGTTCCATCAGACATAATATATGACAGCGTATCAAATCCAATCTCGGATGCCTCCAGGTGTCTAGCAGTGACAGAAAGCAGTGACGTAATTGTCCGCCATCCTAAATGAGATCTAATGCGAGACGCATTTGCCTTAACAAGGCGGCTGACTTCCCGGGTAATCTGCTCATAGTATGCATCTGCAACCAGTGCATCAAGCTTCAAGATAAGTTGCAGGGACTTCAAAAGTTCATCGGCCATGTTCTCTTTATAAGGAAGTAAGCGATGGCAAATCCTTAGAAGTCCGAAAACAGCCTTTTCTACCAGTGCACATGGCATCACGGTTGATTTGACTATATTGGATATGTGGTCATAAACACCTTTCCATATAAGCCCAATCCTATCCCGGTTATTCAGAGTGATTGCTATCAGTAATTCCAGGCAGAAAACTGAAGTGTCTTCATTCTGAGATCTTTTGTTCCCCTTCTGAGATTGAGCTCCAGCATTGATGAGTGATCTTACCAGCTGCAATAAGGATTCAGCCTGCAGGAATTTACTTTCAGTGAATATGCTGTCGATGTGACATTTTTGAATTGTTTGTACAGCTTGCTGATGAGCGGCCAGTTGTTCTTCGGTTGGTATTGCTCTTGGCTCGTCAGTGGCAAGAGATAATAGTTGACTAAACCTGCTCAATAACCCTGAGGATTTCTTTGGAGTGCTAATAGATCGAAGACGGCTTGATGATAAAGAATGTAAATTAAGTTTTCCATGTTCAGTTTTTGTAGAAATCTCTGACTCGTCAACTGCATCACTGGCCAACTGAGTAGGTAGAAGACCTAACTTGTGCAACCTTAAGATGCAATCAAGAATATTCCTCCAACCGGTGCGGATGTAATCACCATACTTAGTTGCAATAGTGAAAACTGTCTCAGTTACCATTCGGGCTTTTGTATCGTCTCCAAAGGCTAGGACAGATTCCTCAATCGATAATGGATCCAAAATGGTGAAGAACTTACAGAGGCACACAATCAGATCATCAAGAACATTTTCAAGATGATAGTAAGCCGATATCTTTGCAATAGCTAAGAATCCATCCATACATGTTTGGTATACCTCTTCATTTTCAGCATTATCAAATACCACAGAAACGGCAGCGATTGTTGGGCCCGACAATACAACAAACATATCATAATCTAGGTATGCTTGGGAATCAGATACGATGTACGGAGCAGTTGTTTTTGACTTGTGTATTAGAGAAATCCACCGACTTGTGCTCAATCCAGGAGATCCAAAACCTGATTCAGGTGTTGTGCGGATTTCATTTTTACAAATTGAATGGTAAATCTCTGACAGGAATTCTCGAGGTAGATCTTTGCCGCCATTTATAAGCCTATTATTCCTGATAAAATCTGCTTCTGTCATCTTCTTTTTGACCTGCACATTGTGCTGATCTGTGTTAAGCATTATAATGGAGTAAGACAATACAAGTGCAGCATCCTTGTTAGCTAGGATATCTGGTGACTGTTCATAATATCTCTCAGAGAAAGCTTCAAGCACCCTATGTATCTTCTGTGATTCTCCCGGCAACCTAAAAGTCTCCAAAAATATACGCAGGGCTGTGTCTAAGGTCAGATCTTCAAAATCAAATGTTCTAGCGAATTCAGGAAGAACCTGAACACAGAATTCATCATGGTTCCCTAAGAAATCACCAATGACATTTTTATCTAACCCCGCGGTGAATCTGAGAAAGCAGGCAACACTTTGAGGATCAAGTTTGTCAGGCAAAAGATGTGTTCCTTGGAGAAACTCAAGGCCTTTCTTAGCATCACGATTGAAGTGATCCGCTCCAATCATCAATCTTCTCTTGAAGTATTTTCTTCGGCGGACAAAAGGAACCCAATCGTTTGGATCACCAAAATTTTCACACTGCTCCAGCCAGAACGGTATGTACTCTTCGAAATTCACAGGAGAATGTTCTGAACTGACAAATCCATTACCTATCCTATCTGCCATTCCCTGCATTACAGCAATTAGACCATCCAAAGCTAGAATATGCATTGAGGATAATGGGTTATTTACTGGAAAAGCACTTTTGGACAACAGATTAGCAATATCTTCAAAGACGTTACTGCAAGTAATGTCACAATCAAAGTTAATAAACATCTCCAACATGAATGTCTTTTGTCTGCACAAATCAACTAGTGCTTCCATCAAAACCTCCTGTTGCTGATATGAAACCCCGTATTTGCTTTGCGCAAGCCTCAAAATTATACAAGAAAAAAATGCTTCTAGCTGTAGTTTCAGTTCTGTCCGAAGATGGTGATACAAATTGAGAACAATGCTACATACCAATGAAAGTACAAGAGGACTCATAGACAAACCGAATTGCATAAGAATATGGAATACTTCATCTTGAATTAAACTCAGCAATCTAGGGTGATGGCGAAAGGAAGGCCCTCCCAACTCAATGGCTGAATTAATCAAAGTTAAGGCAAAAAGAGGCACATCTTCATCAAACGTTAGTGTATTTGATCTAGGATTCATTCCCATATGCTCAACAACATTCAACAAAGAGCATAAGAAGTGAAATATCTCCACCATACAGGGAATTCCATATGGTTCAGTCATGAGCTGCAATTCTTGTAGATCACTCTCCTTGTCACTACTAGCAGTAGCAGTGTTTTCGGCCACAGTTTCTGTACCAATATATGCAGTACTGGAAGCAAGGCTCGTGGACAATGGTTGACCATCATATGCAGAGGTCAGGCTCCCGTTTTCGAATTGTCTGCTTTCCAAAACATGCTCATTATTTAGCTCACATGTCTGCAAAAAAGATGAACATATCAATACATATTACCGATTTTATACATGTGTTCAACAATTCCCCTTCTCCCCAAAAAGGAGTCTCCATTTTTCTTCAATAACATTGAACAAAATAATCACACAAAAATGGAGAAAAGGAACACGTATCTTATACCTCTTGTTCTGAAGTGGTGGTCCCATTTATAGATAAACTCTCTGCAGTGTCAATCTCTTGAAGGTGAGAGAATATACACCTAACAAGTTCGTGCATTGTATATCGAGCTATCCGCTGCAACAGCTCACCTTTGGTTCCTGCTTGATGAACTATACGAAAACAAGTATTCACTATAGTGCAAATGTGCTGGTTACTCAGTATCACAGATGCTTTACTTTTCACACATGCTAGGAGAACTTGTAAAATCTTCATTAATACCACTTCTTCTGATCCAGGATCAGTCACCTCAAATCTGCAACTTGTGACAGCATCAACCACCAAGTCCATGGTATCAACAACATTAACCGTGTCTTGATCAATCACATCCAGAGTTAAGATCTTGTACACCGACGACAGAGCAACACCAGTAATCGGGCGCCAGTTTCATCTGATTGAATCACATCAAGAAAAGGTTGGAGATACAACGAGGGTTGATGGAATGCCATTGCTTCTGCCACGAAAAATTTGTCTCCTCAGCGTCTTCAAAGACTGAGCGAAGTGCTCTGACTGGTCATCATCCGACATATAATGAACTCCCCATCTAACATTTCTCCGCATTACCGCCAAAACAGAACCAATTTCTGCATTGATCATGCATGCTATAGTAGTTTTGTTAGGATATCCAGCACCACATTGCTCAGATTGATCCTCTATTCTATCGAGACCAGCTGGCATTTGCATCTTTAAATGTCCCATTTTCACAAAAGGATCGGCTTGACATTTACTAGAACAATGCAGAGATGAACAAAAAGCCCTAGCAAAACCAACACAAAAAACAAACTGCGAGATAAGTACGGCATTACTCAGGACCTTCTACAACGCTAGAATCTTGAAAAAAGCATACACAGCGTAGTGAATTCGTAAGAGATCATATATACAAACACAATCAGAAAGAGACCATACTTCATAATTGAAGTCAATTCAGATGAAATCCATAATACAACTTTAAGCGTATATCATATCAAATTGCCAAAACAAATTATATATGATGATAGGATAATAACAGCCTTAGATCTGATATTGAATCTCATCCTCCTAAAAGGACCCTATTTCCCTAAAAAATCATACTTTGGGAATCAAAACTATGATCTAATCAAATGGGCATAACCCATTTCTGAAATAAAACTAAAATTAAACAAAAGGGTCTAATAAAAAAACAATCTTGAGAATGACGATGAAACGACGATAACTTACGAAGACAGTGGGTTTGGGGCATAAATCGGAGCTGGTGAAGTTACATTATTTGGTGTGGAATTGGAAATCATGGTTGCGTTGTGTTGTGCCACTTTTTTCATGAGAAGCTTCTCTCGCTGCTCTTGATGAGATCTTCTTCTTCTTCCTCTCTCTCTCTCTTTGAATCTGTAATTTGGATTTGGGATTGTTTGTGTTATACTCTTCACAAATTACTATAGCAATCTATACTTTCTCTGTTTTTCATGTTTTTTTATGTGTGTTTTGCTTCAGACATCATCGTCATCACGTATTCATATTCATACATATAGTATCTGATTGCAATTATGTGTTTAATCTGTCTTATACGGTTGGTCTATGTAAAAAATATATATGTTTGAACCTTGGTTTATTATTAAATTTTCAAAAAAAAAAAAAAAATGAGTCTTGGTGAATTAAAAAAGTTTTAAAATATGTCGATTAGTAGTCAGGTTTTGTGTTTATTATACTCACCATTCTTACAATGTAGTGTGAATAAATGACATGTAAGAAAAATTGTAACAAATGTGAATGAAAGATCATTTATACATTCAAAATACTAACTTGTGACAAAAAGTTATAGGATTAAATTATTACAAATATTTAAATATTGAATTAAATAGAGGATGTGGCTTGTTTGATATTTGTAGAAGAATGCCTTACAACATTAAATAATAAAGAAAATAAAATATGTTTTGAGATTATTAAAACTAAAACGTTAGGAAATATAGTTGAAAAGTCTATGAAGGACGTTGGCTCAATGGAGCGAATATTGGGCGACCACCCTCAGAGTCGGTGATGTGGCATCCGATGAGACGACATATGACAATCGTGTGACATTAACTTGTTAGGTGGTCGGTCGATCCAAGAGTCCTCGACTAATGGGTCCGACTCGACGACTCACGGGTGTGTTTGGTCGTTTCTATTTGTGGATCTATTTGTTAATGAGTCGTGCTTTTTGTTGTTATAGATATGTTGGGTTTAGTCATTATAAATAGGTGAAATACTCTTTTGGTCCCTAACTATACCCCAGGTCCGGTTTGGTCTCTTAATTTTTTCGTGCCAAATTGATCCTTCAACTTTTAATAGATGCATATGATTCCTTAATCAACCCGTTAGTCAAAATCATTAAAAGTCTACGTGGTGATGATGATGGAGTTAGCGTCGAAAAAGCGGCGCTAAAAGTGTTTTTGGAATTTTCAATTTTGTTCATCTTCTTCCCAATTTTTAAACCGGGACCCTAAAACAAAACAAAAATTGTTCACCATCACGTTACTTATTTGTCGATCCTCGTTCACGATAACCAATACGTAACCATATTCAATTTCTCATCCAAAGAAGCGTCGTGGCCGATATCACTCGAACCATGTCCATTAACGTTAAACCATTCACAATCGTTCCATACTCCCACCTTCATTGCATTTCCTCACCATCTTCGACCATCTCAACTCAACCGATCGCAAATCCCTTAACCTCTCTTCATCGGTAGTAACTTCATCTTATTTGTATTATTTGAAATGTGTTGAGGATAGGTTGATATCTTGTGAAGTTTTGTCATGATAACTCGTGAATGTTTGATGAAACACTTTATAAGTGTTATTTTAGGAAAAAAGACTTAATAAGTGATTAACTTCCTTCAGCCATCGTGTTAGGGATTATGTTAGAATATTTCATGAGAGAGAATACAAAATTAATTCGTTTCTGGGAAATTGAGATGATTTTTATTGTAGGGTTCTGGGTTTAAAAAATTTGGGGAAGAAGATGAACAAAATTGAAAATTCCAGAAAAAACTTTTAGCATCGGTTTTCGATTAACTTAACTCCTTTATCACGTAGACTTTATGATTTTGACTACTTGAGTTGACGGAAGGGACTCATATGCATCTATTAAAAAGTTAAAGGATTAATTTGTCACGAAAAAAACTAAGGGACCAAACTGAACCTAGGGGTATAGTTAAGGGACCAAAAAGGTATTCATTATAAATATATGTATCAATATAGTCAGAATGACTTGAAGAAAGATGGAGGAAAATGTAAAATCCTAGTAGGGAAACTTATAGAAATAAATGGTAGAAATTCCTTGGAGTTAAGAATTTTGAAAAATCTTTGGAGATTTCTAAATGGATTGAAAAACATTTCTAAATATTTTGGATTTGTGTGAATAATACATAGAGTTAAAAAGATTAAGGAATACTTTGGTAGAAAATAATGTTTGTTCTTGAAAACTTTAATGATTATTTTTTGTAACTTGTACTAACTAAAAGCACAAATGTGTGAGAATCCCTAGTGATTAAGTGGTCGAGACTTAAAGGTTTGTTATGAAGTTGAGAGCTAGCTCACATAGAGGTGAAAAGCTCTCTATGTGTGTATTTCTATATTCAAAGTAGGTTATGCCCTCAATAGTGATGATTGAATATTTATAGCCATATTGAGCATGAATTTGGGGCTCCCTTGAAAATAGCAACCACTCAGGGAATATATAGTTTATCTCCTAATATTCAGGGGAGCGTGATCCACCTCTCCCATGAATTCTTTTGTGTCGTTACAAGATGAGGACAGGTCATTCACCAATTCCCATGTTGGGTGACTTATCCTAAAGGAAGGTGAGTTATCTAATAAAAGGTAATACATTCAATAAAGAGGTGATTCATCTAGTAAACGGGCGGCTGAAGTTCTATGTATCCATTTAAGATCCCATAATATACTGACACACAGTCCCTCAAGCACGAGGGCTTGGAAACAGAAAAGTGATTTAGTCTTGTTTCTCTCATATGAATTATTCCCTCGTGTGTGAGGCTAGTTGAGTCCCTCAGGCGAGACATTAATGGAATCACTCGGGTTAGGCATTAGTAAAGTCCTTCAAGCAAGTCATTAGTGGAGTCTCTCAGGCGATAATTAATTTAGTCCCTCATGTGTAACATTGTTGAGTCCCTCTAGTAAGACTTAGTTGAGTTCTCCGGGTGAGACTTAGTTGAGTCTTCCTGACAAGACTTATTTGAGTCTTTCTATAGAGACTTAGTTGAGTCCTTCAGGCAAGACTTACACTACAAGAAAAGTCAATATTTTCCGGGGATTGAGGGGTTAAACCCCAAACAAAACAAAAACACGCGTTGCTGGGGTAAATCCTCGCTAAGTGAAAATTTCTTTTAAAAAATCAATTACGTGGGGTATCCTATGCAATAGGAAGAGATGAAATTTTGAATTTTGAAATGTTAAATGCGGTACCCTAAGGAAATAATACCGCCAAAATTAAGGTATTTAGGGGATACCCTAGAAGCTGTGGTGTAAATTGGGGGATACCCGCCACTTGACAACTTAATATCTAATCACCCGGTGTATCATGGGCGTGCAGTGCAATTACAAAGCTTATTTTGAGGGGCACTTCGCTAAATATTCCCATTTTCCCAGGGATGCCTCGCCAATTGCACCATTAATTTCCACGGTTTACATTCTTTATTAAAACAGAGTTATTACTATTTTATTAAACATAATTCATCCATCTTTCTCTCTCATGACTATTTCTATCTTCTTCTTCCCCATTCCTCCATCTTTCTAAACCTCCATTTTATTCATCACCAAACTCTTCAATCAATTATATTTTTCAAGGTAAAACTATAAATTGTTTTTGTTATATGTCTAATTTATTTTCTATTTATTGTTAATTTATTTTCTGTTTGTTATGTCTAACTATTTTATAAT